>CM055901.1:26114115-26194516 GCA_029582155.1 Panopea generosa | reverse complement strand
TTCATTGCATTGATGGACAAATGTTATTATTTTTTCTCTCTTTTTAGAGAGGGGGTGTGTGTTTGCCTCCGATATTAAATAATGTCATGTTTATATGTACACTGTATTCGTACACTGTTTTGTCGTGAGTGGATGTTATTTTATATGTACACTACATTCTTACAGTGTTTGTGACTGGGTGGGGTATTATTATTTTATATGTACACTGTATTCGTTACACTGTGTGTGTCGTGAGGGGATGTTATTTTATATGTAGACTACATTCTTACAGTGTTTGTGTCTGGGTGGGGTTATCATTATTTTATATGTACACTGTATTCGTACACTGTGTGTGTCGTGAGGTGGTATTATTTTATATGTACACTGTATTCGTACACTGTGTGTGTCCGTGAGGGGATGGTTATTTAATATGTACACCTACATTCTTACAGTGTTTGTGTCTGGGTGAAGTTATCATTATTTAATATGTACACTGTATTCGTACACTGTGTGTTGTCGTGAGAGGATGTTATTTTATATGTACACTACATTCTTACAGTGTTTGTGTCTGGGTGGGGTATTATTATTTTATATGTACACTGTATTCGTACACTGTGTGTGTCGTGAGGTGGTATTATTTTATATGTACACTGTATTCGTACACTGTGTGTGTCGTGAGGGGATGTTATTTTATATGTACACTACATTCTTACAGTGTTTGTGTCTGGGTGAAGTAATCATTATTTTATATGTACACTGTATTCGTACACTGTGTGTGTCGTGAGAGGATGTTATTTTATATGTACACTACATTCTTACAGTGTTTGTGTCTGGGTGGGGTATTATTATTTAATATGTACACTGTATTCGTACATTGTGTGTGTCGTGAGGTGGTATTATTTCATATGTACACTGTATTCGTACACTGTGTGTGTGTCGTGAGGGGATGTTATTTTATATGTACACTACATTCTTACAGTGTTTGTGTCTGGGTGAAGTTATCATTATTTTATATGTACACTGTATTCGTACACTGTTCGTGTCGTGAGTGGATGTTATTTTATATGTACACTACATTCTTACAGTGTTTGTGTCTGGGTTGGGGGTATTATTATTTTATATGTACACTGTATTCGTACACTGTGTGTGTCGTAAGGGGATGTTATTTTATATGTACACTACATTCTTACAGTGTTTGTGTCTGGGTTGGGGTATTATTATTTTATATGTACACTGTATTCGTACACTGTGTGTGTCGTGAGGGGATGTTATTTTATATGTACACTACATTCTTACAGTGTTTGTGTCTGGGTGGGGGTATTATTATTTTATATGTACACTGTATTCGTACACTGGGTGTGTCGTGAGGTGGTATTATTTTATATGTACACTGTATTCGTACACAGTGTGTGTCGTGAGAGGATGTTATTTTATATGTACACTACATTCTTACAGTGTTTGTGTCTGGGTGGGGTTATCATTATTTTATATGTACACTGTATTCGTACACTGTGTGTGTCGTGAGGTGGTGTTATTTTATATGTACACTGTATTCGTACACTGTGTGTGTTGTGAGGGGATGTTATTTTATATGTACACTACATTCTTACAGTGTTTGTGTCTGGGTGAAGTTATCATTATTTTATATGTACACTGTATTCGTACACTGTGTGTGTCGTGAGGGGATGTTATTTTATATGTACACTACATTCTTACAGTGTTTGTGTCTGGGTGGGGTTATCATTATTTTATATGTTCACTGTATTCGTACACTGTGTGTGTCGTGAGGGGATGTTATTTTATATGTACACTACATTCTTACAATGTTTGTGTCTGGGTGGGGTTATCATTATTTTATATGTACATTGTATTCGTACACTGTGTGTATCGTGAGGTGGTATTATTTTATATGTACACTACATTCTTACAGTGTTTGTGTCTGGGTGGGGTTATCATTATTTTATATGTACACTGTATTCGTACACTGTGTGTGTCGTGAGGGGATGTTATTTTATATGTACACTACATTCTTACAGTGTTTGTGTCTGGGTTGGGGTATTATTATTTTATATGTACACTGTATTCGTACACTGTGTGTGTCGTGAGAGGATGTTATTTTATATGTACACTACATTCTTACAGTGTTTGTGTCTGGGTGGGGTTATCATTATTTTATATGTACACTGTATTCGTACACTGTGTGTGTCGTGAGTGGATGTTATTTTATATGTACACTACATTCTTACAGTGTTTGTGTCTGGGTTGGGGGTATTATTATTTTATATGTACACTGTATTCGTACACTGTGTGTGTCGTGAGAGGATGTTATTTTATATGTACACTACATTCTTACAGTGTTTGTGTCTGGGTGAAGTTATCATTATTTTATATGTACACTGTATTCGTACACTGTGTGTGTCGTGAGTGGACGTTATTTTATATGTACACTACATTCTTACAGTGTTTGTGTCTGGGTGGGGTATTATTATTTTATATGTACACTGTATTCGTACACTGTGTGTGTCGTGAGGTGGTATTATTTTATATGTACACTGCATTCTTACAGTGTTTGTGTCTGGGTCGGGTATTATTATATTATATGTACACTGTATTCGTACACTGTGTGTGTCGTGAGGGGGTGTTATTTTATATGTACACTACATTCTTACAGTGTTTGTGTCTAGGTGGGGTTATCATTATTTTATATGTACACTGTATTCGTACACTGTGTGTGTCGTGAGTTGATGTTATTTTATATGTACACTACATTCTTACAGTGTTTGTGTCTGGGTGGGGTTATCATTATTTTATATGTACACTGTATTCGTACACTGTGTGTGTCATGAGTTGATGTTATTTTATATGTACACTACATTCTTACAGTGTTTGTGTCTGGGTGGGGTTATCATTATTTTATATGTACACTGTATTCGTACACTGTGTGTGTCGTGAGGGGATATTATTTTATATGTACACTACATTCTTACAGTGTTTGTGTCTGGGTGAAGTTATCATTATTTTATATGTACACTGTATTCGTACACTGTGTGTGTCGTGAGGGGATGTTATTTTATATGTACACTACATTCTTACAGTGTTTGTGTCTGGGAGGGGTTATCATTATTTTATATGTACACTGTATTCGTACACTGTGTGTGTCGTGAGGGGATGTTATTTTATATGTACACTACATTCTTACAGTGTTTGTGTCTGGGTGAAGTTATCATTATTTTATATGTACACTGTGTTCGTACACTGTGTGTGTCGTGAGGGGATGTTATTTTATATGTACACTACATTCTTACAGTGTTTGTGTCTGGGTGGGGTTATCATTATTTTATATGTACACTGTATTCGTATACTGTGTGTGTCGTGAGGGGATGTTATTTTATATGTACACTACATTCTTACAGTGTTTGTGTCTGGGTGAAGTTATCATTACTTAATATGTACACTGTATTCGTACACTGTGTGTATCGTGAGAGGATGTTATTTTATATGTACACTACATTCTTACAGTGTTTGTGTCTGGGTGGGGGTATTATTATTTTATATGTACACTGTATTCGTACACTATGTGTGTCGTCAGTGGATGTTATTTTATATGTACACTACATTCTTACAGTGTTTGTGTCTGGGTTGGGGGTATTATTATTTTATATGTACACTGTATTCGTACACTGTGTGTGTCGTGAGAGGATGTTATTTTATATGTACACTACATTCTTACAGTGTTTGTGTCTGGGTGGGGTATTATTATTTTATATGTACACTGTATTCGTACACTGTGTGTGTCGTGAGTCGATGTTATTTTATATGTACACTACATTCTTACAGTGTTTATGTCTGGGTGGGGGTATTATTATTTTATATGTACACTGTATTCGTACACTGTGTGTGTCGTGAGGGGATGTTATTTTATATGTACACTACATTCTTACAGTGTTTGTGTCTAGGTCGGGGTATTATTATTTTATATGTACACTGTATTCGTACACTGTGTGTGTCGTGAGGTGGTATTATTTTATATGTACACTGTATTCGTACACTGTGTGTGTCGTGAGGGGATGTTATTTTATATGTACACTACATTCTGACAATGTTTGTGTCTGGGTGGGGGTATTATTATTTTATATGTACACTGTATTCGTACACTGTGTGTGTCGTGAGTGGATGTTATTTTATATGTACACTACATTCTTACAGTGTTTGTGTCTGGGTGGGTTATTATTATTTTATATATACACTGTATAAGTACACAGTGTGTGTCGTGAAGTGGTATTATTTTATATGTACACTGTATTCGTACACTGTGTGTGTCGTGAGGGGATGTTATTTTATATGTACACTACATTCTGACAGTGTTTGTGTCTTGGTGGGGTTATCATTATTTTATATGTACACTGTATTCGTACACTGTGTGTGTCGTGAGAGGATGTTATTTTATATGTACACTACATTCTTACAGTGTTTGTGTCTGGGTTGGGGGTATTATTATTTTATATGTACACTGTATTCGTACACTGTGTGTGTCGTGAGTGGATGTTATTTTATATATACACTACATTCTTACAGTGTTTATGTCTGGGTTGGGGTATTATTATTTTATATGTACACTGTATTCGTACACTGTGTGTGTGTCGTGAGGGGATGTTATTTTATATGTACACTACATTCTTACAGTGTTTGTGTCTGGGTGCGGGTATCATTATTCTATATGTACTCTGTATTCGTACACTATGTGTGTCGTGAGTGGATGTTATTTTATATGTACACTACATTCTTACAGTGTTTGTGTCTGGGTGGGGTTATCATTATTTTATATGTACACTGTATTCGTACACTGTGTGTGTAGTGAGTGGATGTTATTTTATATATACACTACATTCTTACAGTGTTTATGTCTGGGTTGGGGTATTATTATTTTATATGTACACTGTATTCGTACACTGTCTGTGTGTCGTGAGGGGATGTTATTTTATATGTACACTACATTCTTACAGTGTTTGTGTCTGGATTGGGGGTATTATTATTTTATATGTACACTGTATTCGTACACTGTGTGTGTCGTGAGAGGATGTTATTTTATATGTACACTACATTCTTACAGTGTTTGTGTCTGGGTTTGGGGTATTATTATTTTATATGTACACTGTATTCGTACACTGTGTGTGTCGTGAGTGGATGTTATTTTATATATACACTACATTCTTACAGTGTTTATGTCTGGGTTTGGGTATTATTATTTTATATGTACACTGTATTCGTACACTGTGTGTGTGTTGTGAGGGGATGTTATTTTATATGTACACTACATTCTTACAGTGTTTGTGTCTGGGTGCGGGTATCATTATTCTATATGTACTCTGTATTCGTACACTATGTGTGTCGTGAGTGGATGTTATTTTATATGTACACTACATTCTTACAGTGTTTGTGTCTGGGTGGGGTTATCATTATTTTATATGTACACTGTATTCGTACACTGTGTGTGTCGTGAGTGGATGTTATTTTATATATACACTACATTCTTACAGTGTTTATGTCTGGGTTGGGGTATTATTATTTTATATGTACACTGTATTCGTACACTGTGTGTGTGTCGTGAGGGGATGTTATTTTATATGTACACTACGTTCTTACAGTGTTTGTGTCTGGGTGCGGGTATCATTATTCTATATGTACTCTGTATTCGTACACTATGTGTGTTGTGAGTGAATGTTATTTTATATGTACACTACATTCTTACAGTGTTTGTGTCTGGGTGGGGTTATCATTATTTTATATGTACACTGTATTCGTACACTGTGTGTGTCGTGAGGGGATGTTATTTTATACGTACACTACATTCTTACAGTGTTTGTGTCTGGGTTGGGGGTATCATTATTTTATATGTACACTGTATTCGTACACTATGTGTGTCGTGAGTGGATGTTATTTTATATGTACACTACATTCTTACAATGTTTGTGTCTGGGTGGGGTTATCATTATTTTATATGTACACTATATTCGTACACTGTGTTCGTCGTGAGGGGATGTTATTTTATATGTACACTACATTCTTACAGTGTTTGTGTCTGGGTTGGGGGTATTATTATTTTATATGTACACTGTATTCGTACACTGTGTGTGTCGTGAGTGGATGTTATTTTATATGTACACTACATTCTTACAGTGTTTGAGTCTGGGTTGGGGGTATCATTATTATATATGTACACTGTATTCGTACACTATGTGTGTCGTGAGTGGATGTTATTTTATATGTACACTACATTCTTACAGTGTTTGTGTCTGGGTGGGGTTATCATTATTTTATATGTACACTGTATTCGTACACTGTGTGTGTCGTGAGGGGATGTTATTTTATATGTACACTACATTCTTACAGTGTTTGTGTCTGGGTGGGGTATTATTATTTCATATGTACACTGTATTCGTACACTGTGTGTGTCGTGAGGTGGTATTATTTTATATGTACACTGTATTCGTACACTGTGTGTGTCGTGAGGGGATGTTATTTTATATGTACATTACATTCTGCCAGTGTTTGTGTCTGGGTGGAGTTATCATTATTTTATATGTACACTGTATTCGTACACTGTGTGTGTCGTGAGTGGATGTTATTTTATATGTACACTACATTCTTACAGTGTTTGTGTCTGGGTGGGGTATTATTATTTTATATGTACACTGTATTCGTACACTGTGTGTGTCGTGAGAGGATGTTATTTTATATGTACACTACATTCTTACAGTGTCTGTGTCTGGGTTTGGGGTATTATTATTTTATATGTACACTGTATTCGTACACTGTGTGTGTCGTGAGTGGATGTTATTTTATATGTACACTACATTCTTACAGTGTTTGTGTCTAGGTTGGGGGTATTATTATTTTATATGTACACTGTATTCGTACACTGTGTGTGTCGTGAGGGGATGTTATTTTATATGTACACTACATGTTTACAGTGTTTGTGTCTGGGTTGGGGGTATTATTATTTTATATGTACTCTGTATTCGTACACTGTGTGTGTCGTGAGTGGATGTTATTTCATATGTACACTACATTCTTATAGTGTTTGTGTCTGGGTTGGGGGTATTATTATTTTATATGTACACTGTATTCGTACACTGTGTGTGTCGTGAGGGGATGTTATTTTATATGTACACTACATTCTTACATTGTTTGTGTCTGGGTGGGGTTATCATTATTTTATATGTACACTGTATTCGTACACTGTGTGTGTCGTGAGAGGATGTTATTTTATATGTACACTACATTCTTACAGTGTTTGTTTCTGGGTGGGGGTATTATTATTTTATATGTACACTGTATTCGTACACTGTGTGTGTCGTGAGGGGATGTTAATTTATATGTACACTATATTCTTACAGTGTTTGTGTCTGGATTGGGGGTATTATTATTTTATATGTACACTGTATTCGTACACTGTGTGTGTCGTGAGAGGATGTTATTTTATATGTACACTACATTATTACAGTGTTTGTGTCTGGGTGGGGGTATTATTATTTTATATGTACACTGTATTCGTACACTGTGTGTGTCGTGAGGGGATGTTATTTTATATGTACACTACATTCTTACAGTGTTTGTGTCTGGGATGGAGGTATTATTATTTTATATGTACACTGTATTCGTACACTGTGTGTGTCGTGAGAGGATGTTATTTTATATGTACACTACATTCTTACAGTGTTTGTGTCTGGGTGCGGGTATTATTATTTTATATCTACACTGTATTCGTACACTGTGTGTGTCGTGAGGGGATGTTATTTTATATGTACACTACATTCTTACAGTGTTTGTGTCTGGGTTGGGGTATTATTATTTTATATGTACACTGTATTCGTACACTGTGTGTGTCGTGAGAGGATGTTATTTTATATGTACACTACATTCTTACAGTGTTTGTGTCTGGGTTGGGGGTATTATTATTTTATATGTACACTGTATTCGTACACTGTGTGTGTCGTGAGGGGATGTTATTTTATATGTACACTACATTCTTACAGTGTTTGTGTTTGGGTTGGGGGTATTATTATTTTATATGTACACTGTATTCGTACAATGTGTGTGTCGTGAGAGGATGTTATTTTATATGTACACTACATTCTTACAGTGTTTGTGTCTGGGTGAAGTTATCATTATTTTATATGTACACTGTATTCGTACACTGTGTTTGTCGTAAGAGGATGTTATTTTATATGTACACTACATTCTTACAGTGTTTGTGTCTGGGTGGGGTTATCATTATTTTATATGTACACTGTATTCGTACACTGTGTGTGTCGTGAGAGCATGTTATTTTATATGTACACTACATTCTTACAGTGTTTGTGTCTGGGTTGGGGGTATTATTATTTTATATGTACACTGTATTCGTACACTGTGTGTGTCGTGAGGGGATGTTATTTTATATGTACACTACATTCTTACAGTGTTTGAGTCTGGGTTGGGGGTATTATTATTTTATATCTACACTGTATTCGTACACTGTGTGTGTCGTGAGTGGATGTTATTTTATATATACACTACATTCTTACAGTGTTTGTTTCTGGGTTGAGGTATTATTATTTTATATGTACACTGTATTCGTACACTGTGTGTGTCGTGTGGGGATGTTATTTTATATGTACACTACATTCTTACAGTGTTTCTGTCTGGGTGGGGTTATCATTATTTTATATGTACACTGTATTCGTACACTGTGTGTGTCGTGAGAGGATGTTATTTTATATGTACACTACATTCTTACAGTGTTTGTGTCTGGGTGGGGTTATCATTATTTTATATGTACACTGTATTCGTACACTGTGTGTGTCGTGAGGGGGATGTTATTTTATATGTACACTACATTCTTACAGTGTTTGTGTCTGGGTTGGGGGTATTATTATTTTATATGTACACTGTGTTCGTACACTGTGTGTGTCGTGAGAGGATGTTATTTTATATGTACACTACATTCTTACAGTGTTTGTGTCTGGGTGGGGTTATCATTATTTTATATGTACACTGTATTCGTACACTGTGTGTGTCGTGAGTGGATGTTATTTTATATATACACTACATTCTTACAGTGTTTTTGTCTGGGTGGGGGTATTATTATTTTATATGTACACTGTATTCGTACAGTGTGTGTGTCGTGAGGGGATGTTATTTTATATGTACACTACATTCTTACAGTGTTTGTGTCTGGGTGAAGTTATCATTATTTTATATGTACACTGTATTCGTACACTGTGTGTGTCGTGAGAGGATGTTATTTTATATGTACACTACATTCTTACAGTGCTTGTGTCTGGGTTGGGGGTATTATTATTTTATATGTACGCTGTATTCGTACACTGTGTGTGTCGTGAGAGGATGTTATTTTATATGTACACTACATTCTTACAGTGTTTGTGTCTGGGTGAGGGTATTATTATTTTATATGTACACTGTAATCGTACACTGTGCGTGTCGTGAGTGGATGTTATTTTATATGTACACTACATTCTTACAGTGTTTGTGTCTGGGTTGGGGGTATTATTATTTTATATGTACACTGTATTCGTACACTGTGTGTATCGTGAGGGGATGTTATTTTATATGTACACTACATTATTACAGTATTTGTGTCTGGGTGGGGGTATTATTATTTTATATGTACACTGTATTCGTACACTGTGTGTGTCGTGAGGGGATGTTATTTTATATGTACACTACATTCTTACAGTGTTTGTGTCTCGGTGGAGTTATCATTATTTTATATGTACACTGTATTCGTACACTGTGTGTGTCGTGAGGGGATGTTATTTTATATGTACACTACATTCTTACAGTGTTTGTGTCTGGGTGAAGTTATCATTATTTTATATGTACACTGTATTCGTACACTGTGTGTGTCGTGAGAGGATGTTATTTTATATGTACACTACATTCTTACAGTGTTTGTGTCTGGGTGGGGTATTATTCTTTTATATGTACACTGTATTCGTACACTGTGTGTGTTGTGAGAGGATGTTATGTTATATGTACACTACATTCTTACAGTGTTTGTGTCTGGGTTGGGGGTATTATTATTTTATATGTACACTGTATTCGTACACTGTGTGTGTCGTGAGGGGATGTTATTTTATATGTACACTACATTCTTACAGTGTTTGTGTCTGGGTGGGGTTATCATTATTTTATATGTACACTGTATTCGTACACTATGTGTGTCGTGAGAGGATGTTATTTTATATGTACACTACATTCTTACAGTGTTTGTGTCTGTGTTGGGGGTATTATTATTTTATATGTACACTGTATTCGTACACTGTGTGTGTCGTGAGAGGATGTTATTTTATATGTACACTACATTCTTACAGTGTTTGTGTCTGGGTGGGGGTATTATTATTTTATATGTACACTGTATTCGTACACTGTGCGTGTCGTGAGTGGATGTTATTTTATATGTACACTAAATTCTTACAGTGTTTGTGTCTTGGTTGGGGGTATTATTATTTTATATGTACACTGTATTCGTACACTGTGTGTGTCGTGAGGGGATGTTATTGTATATGTACACTACATTCTTACAGTGTTTGTGTCTGGGTCGGGGTATTATTATTTTATATGTACACTGTATTCGTACACTGTGTGTGTCGTGAGGGGGATGTTATTTTATATGTACACTACATTCTTACAGTGTTTGTGTCTGGGTTGGGGGTATTATTATTTGATATGTACACTGTGTTCGTACACTGTGTGTGTCGTGAGAGGATGTTATTTTATATGTACACTACATTCTTACAGTGTTTGTGTCTGGGTGGGGTTATCATTATTTTATATGTACACTGTATTCGTACACTTTTTGTGTCGTGAGAGGATGTTATTTTATATGTACACTACATTCTTACAGTGTTTGTGTCTGGGTTGGGGGTATTATTATTTTATATGTACACTGTATTCGTACACTGTGTGTGTCGTGAGAGGATGTTATTTTATATGTACACTACATTCTTACAGTGTTTGTGTCTGGGTGGGGGTATTATTATTTTATATGTACACTGTATTCGTACAGTGTGTGTGTCGTGAGGGGATGTTATTTTATATGTACACTACATTCTTACAGTGTTTGTGTCTGGGTGAAGTTATCATTATTTTATATGTACACTGTATTCGTACACTGTGTGTGTCGTGAGAGGATGTTATTTTATATGTACACTACATTCTTACAGTGCTTGTGTCTGGGTTGGGGGTATTATTATTTTATATGTACGCTGTATTCGTACACTGTGTGTGTCGTGAGAGGATGTTATTTTATATGTACACTACATTCTTACAGTGTTTGTGTCTGGGTGGGGGTATTATTATTTTATATGTACACTGTAATCGTACACTGTGCGTGTCGTGAGTGGATGTTATTTTATATGTACACTACATTCTTACAGTGTTTGTGTCTGGGTTGGGGGTATTATTATTTTATATGTACACTGTATCCGTACACTGTGTGTATCGTGAGGGGATGTTATTTTATATGTACACTACATTCTTACAGTATTTGTGTCTTGGTGGGGGTATTATTATTTTATATGTACACTGTATTCGTACACTGTGTGTGTCGTGAGGGGATGTTATTTTATATGTACACTACATTCTTACAGTGTTTGTGTCTCGGTGGAGTTATCATTATTTTATATGTACACTGTATTCGTACACTGTGTGTGTCGTGAGGGGATGTTATTTTATAGGTACACTACATTCTTACAGTGTTTGTGTCTGGGTGAAGTTATCATTATTTTATATGTACACTGTATTTGTACACTGTGTGTGTCGTGAGAGGATGTTATTTTATATGTACACTACATTCTTACAGTGTTTGTGTCTGGGTGGGGTATTATTATTTTATATGTACACTGTATTCGTACACTGTGTGTGTTGTGAGAGGATGTTATTTTATATGTACACTACATTCTTACAGTGTTTGTGTCTGGGTTGGGGGTATTATTATTTTATATGTACACTGTATTCGTACACTGTGTGTGTCGTGAGGGGATGTTATTTTATATGTACACTACATTCTTACAGTGTTTGTGTCTGGGTGGGGTTATCATTATTTTATATGTACACTGTATTCGTACACTATGTGTGTCGTGAGAGGATGTTATTTTATATGTACACTACATTCTTACAGTGTTTGTGTCTGTGTTGGGGGTATTATTATTTTATATGTACACTGTATTCGTACACTGTGTGTGTCGTGAGAGGATGTTATTTTATATGTACACTACATTCTTACAGTGTTTGTGTCTGGGTGGGGGTATTATTATTTTATATGTACACTGTATTCGTACACTGTGCGTGTCGTGAGTGGATGTTATTTTATATGTACACTAAATTCTTACAGTGTTTGTGTCTTGGTTGGGGGTATTATTATTTTATATGTACACTGTATTCGTACACTGTGTGTGTCGTGAGGGGATGTTATTGTATATGTACACTACATTCTTACAGTGTTTGTGTCTGGGTCGGGGTATTATTATTTTATATGTACACTGTATTCGTACACTGTGTGTGTCGTGAGGGGATGTTATTTTATATGTACACTACATTCTTACAGTGTTTGTGTCTGGGTGGGGTTATCATTATTTTATATGTACACTGTATTCGTACACTGTGTGTGTCGTGAGGGGATGTTATTTTATATGTACACTACATTCTTACAGTGTTTGTGTCTGGGTGAATTTATCATTATTTTATATGTACACTGTATTCGTACACTGTGTGTGTCGTGAGAGGATGTTATTTTATATGTACACTACATTCTTACAGTGTTTGTGTCTGGGTGGGGTATTATTATTTTATATGTACACTGTATTCGTACACTGTGTGTGTCGTGAGGGGATGTTATTTTATATGTACACTACATTCTTACCGTGTTTGTGTCTGGGTTGGGTGTATAATTATTTTATATGTACACTGTATTCGTACACTGTGGGTGTCGTGAGGGGATGTTATTTTATATGTACACTACATTCTTACAGTGTTTGTGTCTGGGTGGGGTATTATTATTTTATATGTACACTGTATTCGTACACTGTGTGTGTCGTGAGAGGATGTTATTTTATATGTACACTACATTCTTACAGTGTTTGTGTCTGGGTTGGGGGTATTATTATTTTATATGTACACTGTATTCGTACACTGTGTGTGTCGTGAGGGGATGTTATTTTATATGTACACTACATTCTTACAGTGTTTGTGTCTGGGTGGGGTTATCATTATTTTATATGTACACTGTATTCGTACACTGTGTGTGTCGTGAGGGGATGTTATTTTATATGTACACTACATTCTTACAGTGTTTGTGTCTGGGTGGGGGTATTATTATTTTATATGTACACTGTATTCGTACACTGTGTGTGTCGTGAGGGGATGTTATTTTATGTGTACACTACATTCTTACAGTGTTTGTGTCTGGGTGGGGTTATCATTATTTTATATGTACACTGTATTCGTACACTGTGTGTGTCGTGAGGGGATGTTATTTTATATGTACACTACATTCTTACAGTGTTTGTGTCTGGGTTGGTGGTATTATTATTTTATATGTACACTGTATTCGTACACTGTGTGTGTCGTGAGGGGATGTTATTTTATATGTACACTACATTCTTACAGTGTTTGTGTCTGGGTTGGGGTATTATTGTCTTATATGTACATAGCATGTTTACTTTGAAAACTACGTTTCCTGTTTGATTTATTGTCTTAATTTCGAATAAAATATACAAATGTTCTTTTTTATGTCGGTCTTCTTTTGTAACGGCGACAGTTTCAGCTGATGTGTCGATATAATGTTTCATCCCAAGTGACGGGCATGTAGCCGTTGACATTCTAATGGCTCTTGTGTTGACCTACACCAGCGAGCTGTCCATCATGCCGTAATTAAAACTAGCAGTGAAAATGAAATTGACCATCTCAATACCTTTGTTGTCATTGTCGTTGGAGACCTTTTACACCGTTTAGAAGGGCAGGTGAAACCCTTATCTAAAGTCTGTCAAATTAAAAATAAAATATTGCCCAATAAGGCCAACTCTTTCAGAGGTGCATTTCTATTAGTTATAAAATAGCGTTATTTTGTATTATTTAATTTGAGACATTCTAGACCGGCGCGCGACGTTTTTTTTTTCTGACGCGAGAATGATGAAGCGTGCCGTTTTATTTACATTAAACACGCTTCGTCGTCATTGAACACTTATGGAAATGTTTGATTTAAACAGGAAATGGAGAAACGAGTTTTTAGATTAAAAGATAGAACACAATACAAGCAAAACAGATGTTCAGATATTTATAAATATTATGTTGTTTAATTCAATTCGATAAATACAGTTGTATAATTGCCCCATATAATTAATATTTTATCTGTTTTGCGGTAACTGATATTCCTAATGATTTACTGTTATGAGTTCCCATTTCACGGCCAGAAAGAAGGAAATAGTGTTTAAATGCTCATATTTGCAACTTAAATTTCTTCAGTTGTAATTGTTAAATGTGCTTGAGGATTTTTAATTGATTCCGTGTAGCTTTGTTCCGTTACATCTTTTGAAAGATTCGTCAAAACATATAGCATTCGTAAATACTGTTGATTAGAATAATTATAACCGGCGGTGAGGACACATGGAGATAAAGGGACATTATAATAAATTCAGCTGCCTGGCTTTATTGAATTCGCTGCACATATATGTTTAACGTGATTTCAATGTAATGCATTCAAAATAAATAATATAAAACTTAATGTATGTTTCTGAGTGTGATGCTAAAAGCCCACATCGTTCTTAATGTTTGGGGCACATGTTGCAATAAAAAAGCTTAAGTTGTTTTTGTGAACACAATTAATGGACAAAAGCCCTAAATCATCGCTTCAGATATCATTTCAAGTGGACGGTATTTTGATGGTAAATACACATAGTTCATTTTACAAAATTGCTTCTTTTTTTAATATCACAATATTTTTTAAAGATGACTTTTTCGTAGGAATATGTTTGTATTAAATCTTGTTTGAATATATATGTGTGTGTCATTTACCTATATCAAACATTCTGAATGTTTTATCACACTATATTACGTCTGACAGAAGATATTAAAAACTATTTTAATTATTTTGTAACACTAATTTTGCATTAATTGTATCAGTTTTTGCAAACAGATTTTCAAAATTAAAATATTCATTTTCTGATACCCAATTTGTAAATACATGTATGACATTGATATTGCTTTCATATATAAAGAAACATGTCCCAAACAATAGGTCAATATGCTAGCAAATAGATACAGGATTAATAAATAGTCCACAGAAATTGTATTTGTATAAAAAAAAATATGCGCTCAAAACAATAGGTCAAAACGTTAATCTTAGCAATTACGTACGCGTTCAGTGCATTCACTTTAGTTTATACTTATTTGTTTTAGCTCGATTGAAAACTCAGCACAGAGCTGACATAATATCTCTGTATAGTTCGCTTCCTGGTAAAACCAGAATTGAGTGAAGGTTTGAGGGGAGTGGAGGCATCTGGTCGGGCTTGGGATCGAACCGGCAACCTCAGGTGCATACACTATAAAGTGTCAAATAACAATGTACATGACTTGATTACTCCCATATTTTGTAAAACACAATGTCGGTTTTAAAAAGAAAGATGCATATGTCAAATTAATTTCTGCATTAATTCATTAAGTTATAACGTACAGCATCAAACTATACATGACATGTCAATGAATGAAATTGAATATATTTCAAATGAATTTTTTTCCAAACTTTTCTGCATATATTTATATAAAAAAGCAAAGGTAAAGTTATTGCAAATTATGTTATTTATAGAAATAAGCATATGTCCAATGACGAGCATGGCAATCAATTAAATTAAACGTAGGGCAATATAATCATAAATTCATCCATCAAAGTTAAACTTTCTATTTCTCACTAACCTAATGATGCATGTGCAATCATGACAGCTCTGACGGTGGCCTGAGTTTTGTATGAATTATTAATAAAATACATGTTTTATAATTATGAACATCATGGCCATGCTAAATATCTTAAGGAACACATCGAAAGTAAAACAATTATAACACATAAGAGCAACGTTTCCACTTACATGTACACCTGTTATCTAGATATGATAAAAAAAGTATGATTAAGTATGATAGAGTTATGTCATACTTTTTGTATTGAATATATATTTATATATTATAAATTTCACGCCGAGTGAATTTCTTTTAAAATATAATGTACTTCGTTGACACGCAACGTGTCAATGTGTGACCTTTCAAGAGTAAATCGACCTTTAGATAGTATATCGAACGTAACAGACGCATTTATTATGCAAAAAATTGCAATTGGCTGTTAAGATATTAACCGCCCACATACAAAAAAAAATTGAAACGGTTTATTGATGTTTATGCAGCTTTTTTTACATATGTGTGTGTCAAACAAGCATAATTTAACACATTTAATAGTGGCAGAATTGGGCAGATTATAATTATTAATGTCCGTAAACAGGCAATAAAATAGCAGAAATAGTGCAGAGTAATGCTTTAGAAAAAAATTACACACAATTATATATAAAAATATATTTAAATCATTCAATCTAATTTGTGTTTAATTTTGACATTTTCACCAATTTACCGTGATAACGAGATAGTTGCGGCTGATATGAGACGCCAGCTAAGTATCAATCACAGGCCTGCACATTTAAATGCTTTTGAATGAAAAATAGTTAATATAATCCTTCTTCCTAAGTATAAAGGGCAGTTTACCCGCTTTATTACATGTTGCTGTCGTAAACTATTTGACGAAATATGACAACGTATTCATTTTAATTTAATTAAATTATGTAGTCCCTATAATATGAAACGTCTGAGATGATGCGATACGTCATTCGCTGTATGAAGGGCATATCTATCCGAATGTAATCTACACCATTTTGATATCTTTCAGGACCATTGGTAGGCATCTTACACAAGCTTTCAAAACACTATAATGGAAGAGTTTGTTTAATATAAACAAGTAATTCAATTAAACCTGACAGAAACCTATCTTTACCTTTACAACGATATCATACGTTATAGCACGTAGAACAGAGGAATGTAATCTGATATAAATCATTGATTACAAACAAATTACACAATTTTAGATGTAATTTAACTTAACCCCACACGGACGTTTCAGTTGCAAAAGACATTAACAATGGTTTCTTATAGCTAATGATACTAACATAATTTTTCTATCATATTATCTTATATTTTAATTGTATTAATTTGATAGAGGCTTACTTATAATAGGCCATGTGAGTTTGTCAACATATCAGTGGGTGTCGTATCAAATTACGGGTTGATCTTCAGTCTATAAAAGAATTTGAATTTCATTCAAGTTTCATTTTTTATTCTAGTAAAATGGACCGATATTTATTCGTTTCAGTATTACTGTATTTGTTTACATGCAAATCCATGCCTTCGTGGTAAATTCTATACAATCATTCTAATAGATGATATCATTATAGACAAATCACTTCAGATGACATTAATCATATGATATATGCAATGACAATTGAATCACTCTATTCAAAATGTTGTAGAACAACTGTGACGATACTGATTCAAATATGTAGTGGATTTTTATGAATACGGCAATGTCTGAATTCAGTAGAATATACATTCTCCATTTTTTTGTATTTTACATATTAAAAGGACATCAAATAGGAGATGAAACACTGCATAGGTTCATTTCTTTCTTTGAATAATTATGCCATCGATGGCTAATAGACAATCTGTTAACCTAACCACTCTTTCCTCTAATCATTGAAGGTTAACCAGTACTCGAGCACACCCATCTCTGCAAGTAATTGATAACGGTTCTGCTTAAATCATTAGTGAGAGACAAATGACAAAGAGACACAATAATTTTTAATAGCAATCTAAGCTAATTGGGCCAGGTATTATGTTCCTATATGTAAATGTATAATAGTACCAGTCAAGCCAGAAGTACACTTATTATTATGTAATGTCCTGAATCAAAATAACTTTCGCGAACAAAATGCCATAGACGGATTATACATTCGGGTTTACTTTCAACTCTGTCCGGCCACAGTCTCCGTAAAAAATTGATAAACGGAATGGCGTCTCATTATCACTCGTCTCTCACCGCTGATTCAGTTATCAGTAATTTGCAGAGATATGTGTTCTCAAATACTGGTTAACCTTCCAGGATCCCAGGAAAGAGTGGTTAAGTTAACTGATTGTCTGTTAGCCCTCGATGAATATTCAATCAATCAATACTAGCGTTAATCGTCAGACGGCAAGCAACTTGTATTGTAAAAGAATTTAATGTGACCAAATTGAGGATCAAACTTAAAACTTGTAACATCTTGTCTAGATATATTTACGGACTACAACTCGACGTTACCTCCTGTACTTACCGTTTTGGGTCTAGTAGTAAATAGATTATACTTTCAAAATAGTAATAATTTAATACTGTACACCAATTAGATATTCTATCATGATAGTTTAAAGTTAACCACTTTATGAATACATAGTCAGTGTCTACTGTAATAGTTAATGGAACTATAACATATACATGTAGCCATGACAGAGCAATGATATAACATAGCCGATTAAAACGTTGTATTGAAAAAGATAGTTAAACATGTTTTATGCATACTTGTAAATTCCATATTGTGAAGATGTGGAAAAGAACGAGGCGGTAACCGCATCGAATTAAAGATTGTGTCAATTGAAGTATTACAAAATAATTAAAATTACAAGAGGTCGTATTGTGAAAAATGTTCCCATGTGGCGAAGCTCAATCAAACCGCCACTTCATTGTGTCTCAAGTGTTCATTCCTATGTAATCGTTTATCCTTTATTTGATTTTCTCCCTCTTCTCCAGTTTAAGGACCTAAATTAACCCTTTCTATGCGGAAAAGTAAATGAAACTAAAACACATAGTGAATACGCTGTAGATGGTATCTACGTAAAAAGGTACAATTATTACAAAATGTATTGAAATGGCTACAATAATCATGTCTGAACGTACTAATTAAATACTGTACGTCAATTAAAATGTAATATAATTACGGTGAAGATAAATTGATGACCACCATTGACTACACGGGCGGATTTAGAGGGAATACACGAGAAACAAAACCCGTGGGGGTTATGTCTTATTTCTATTTATTACTGTTGCACGTGTTTGCGATAGAGAATTTAAATTTGATTCTAATGGGGATCGTCGAAAAAGGAAACCAGAAAATATATCAAAATGTAACTGTTATCGGTATTTCCCTCCCCCTATTCGACCCCGCCCTCTTCCTTATAAAATTGTCATTTTTATGCCTTAACTACATATTTATGTATGTTAAATAAGAAAGTTATACCTTGAGCACTTTCTCCATAATCTTTGTATTTGTTCTATCTAGTAGGAAGGTCTCGCGTGATATTTATGTAAGTTTAAAGACAATTTCTATCGATTTTGTCATTTTTTTCTGTGGATAGAATTTTATGAAACTTCCCAGTATTTCAGTTAAATGTATGTTTATTCAATATAAGAAATAAAAATATACGTGTTACCGTACAGATATTTTGTTGTCACCACCTCAACTAGTATTCAATTAGAACTAAAAAATGGTTGCATGCAACAAATAATGGTAATTATAAGCTTGAATTTAACTGTTTAAGATTTTAAAAAAGAAAATCATTTCGGCCGAGTGTTACTTTTTTTCAATTTTGCAATAAACGTATAGCGTTTTTTAAGTATTTTGATATATTGTATTCTTAAATTCTCACAAAATACTCTCTGGTACCCATTCTAATGACAGTTAAAAGGAAAAATACACTTTATTGCGTAATTGGAGAGAAAATATATATATATATTATACATTTTTAATAACTGAACATATTTGTATGAAGGTTAAGTTTTATAATATTTTAAATTCAATAAACAATTATTTTATACCGGTATGTATATTTTGTATATTTAACACAATACAAGAGATCAATTTTAGGCGTATCCGTAAACAAAAGTGACATCCGAAATAGGGTCAGTTGTAGTATAATAGTTTGTAGTGGCACTGGCTGGTCTTGACAAAGTTGCTTCCCTTTGTGAGGGGAATTGGTGCGTATGAAAAACTGAAAAATCGTCTTTAAAATTGATTTAAAGTAATAACATCGGATTGGAAGGCCGTTGGTTCAATCCCAAAAAAATTATGGATGTGCTGTCCTAGAGCAATACACTCGATCAGTACATATACGGTCAGTATTGGTTCTACTTTTTAATGGGGGTCTAACGCCATTTTCAACACCTACCCGGTTATATATAGCTTGTCAAGTTTTATTAGGAAATAACTCAGAATGAATCTGAGTAAAACCTCCGTCCTTCTGCAAGTAACTGGCAAACTTAAAGTTTTTGGACAGAACGTGACTCGAACCTACGACCTTAGCGATGAAAGGTAAGTGATCTTTAGACGGCACCTTTGATTACTCGGTCGGGGAGGACCCGCTCATATGTTTATATTGATTAAGCTTTAAAGTTGATTTGTTTCGTGTCTAATAACAGATAATCGCAATGTTTAATGCGATATTTGCGTTGTCTTTTTATAGCAGATGTATTGTGGACCCACATGCTACTAATGATTTACAGTGGGTGGTCTTGTCGCTCATGGCATAGGTCACGGGTTCGAACGCAGATTCGACCCGATGGCATTTTGTAAACACCTAGTACTTGTTTTTCTTAATTAACGGACTCGGGGAGTGATTCATAAAAGCTTCAAGCTATTTTTCAATCGAGCTTAAATAAATGAATACAAATCAATATTCTGGTATCGTGTTTATCACCATCGCAATCGCAAAAGTAGCAGTTTGTACTGCTGTATTTACAAAGCGTGTATTGTCGGAGAACAGCCTGTCCACATGACCGTTTAAATTATAAATCAAAATGATTACTTGCAAAGACGAACGCTAAGCCGCTTGTTACCCTTCATTACTTGATTGACTTTGTCACCGGCTGCGCCGTGTCTCAATATGCGACATACTGATAACTCTACCGATAGTTTTATTCTCTTTCTAATTCATCGTATCCTGTCCTTTTGACAAATTATAACTGTTTCCCTCCATAATTCAATACATAGCTCTCTAAAGTAAAAGCGGTGTAATACGATGCCACGCAAATTGAACACAAAATTGTCTCCAAGCTATTTTGATTAACTTAATTGGTCGAGTCCCAATTTTACAAAATCATCGTTTAAAAAAAAAATGCCGAAATGATAAAAGAATGATAGAGATCGTCTACACTACCACTTGTTATTTATATTTTAAATGTATCAAGTTTAATACCTCCTGTGCTTTTCATGATTGTCAAGGTAACCGACACATCCTATGGATATTTATTAATTAAGTTAAAACTCTTTTTTGTGCTATTTTAATATTCCATACACGTTTACGATGTTCTGTGATATCTAATGACAACCCGACTGTTGGAACCTGTTTGATTGCCAGCCATCTTGTCACATCAACGACGGTGCTATTTCAAACCATTACAAAGCAAGATTTTTGTCCCGTTTTAATGTAATACATGACTAGCATCCCTTTGAACCACATATCAGTTGTATTACAACGATGTATGCTGAAGGAGCAGTATGCGGAAGATACGCGAAATACGACACCCCACCTAGTTAATAGTAGTATACGGCAGCCTGCGAACTGACCAATCATCAAAACACTTAACGTCACGTGATGAAGCTACAAGCCTCAATTGACTCAAACTTAAAACATAATCAACGTTGGAATAATCTGTCACGGGATCAGCCCGTCACCGAGTTGTGCTGTTGCGTTTTAAAGGTACACATGGCCGTTTTTCTAAACTCTTCATCGTGCACAATGAAATGTGAAATCTGAATATCCCAGTACGTGTGCAGACTCTTTATTTCGTTTCTGTTTCAGAAAGGGCCATAACTCTTGTTAATGGTTGAAAGGCATTATAGTTGTACAAATGATAATGCACGTGATCATGCATGTATAATTTTATTCAAACACATGTAATATATATTGTATTTTAATCAGTTGTCCTCCGTATCATTGGGAAAAACAAAGTATATACTTACTAATTTTTATTTTTTTTAAAACTGTTTACCTAAAGTTTCAAAGACGGACCTGATTAACTCAGTCGGTTACGCGCCTGACTATCAATCCAGGGGTCATGAGTTCGAATCCCCGCCACGCAAAAGTCTCCGTGGTGCTTGATATACGACATTTTGTCTCATTATCATTCGTCTCTCACCACTGATTCAAGTGGGAAAGTTATAAGTTACTTGCGGAGATGGGGTGTGCTCGAGTACTAGTTAGCATTTCAGGATCCCAGGAAACAGTGGTCAGGTTAACTGATCGTCTATTAGCCCTCGATGGCATAAAAATGACGCTTAATATTCAATAAATCAATTTAAGTTTCAAAACTGGTGTAACACTACTTAGTTTGTAAAATTTAATCAATAATCCTTTGTTTTATTGTTGTTGATGTTGCTGTTTTATGTTATTGTACTTTTGCTGTTGTTATTAATGATGATGATGCTACTTATGATGCTATTGTTTATGTTTTTGAACAAAGAGATCCTGGTGACTAAACAGCATCGGAAAATAAAAGTTTCGGAATGCTTTCCATCCCATATGTCATACTGGTAATTATATTCAAACAGGATTTAACGACCTGCACGACCCGCGGCCTTGTAGAAGATAAAACCGCATCCAGCTGTTTTCGCCACGGATTTATTTACAAGATCTCAATTCATTTTTCAAAACTTGTAACAAAATTTAATTTGAACGCATTTGGAATAACGCATCGTGACTTATAATTTCAGACAAGCTGGCAGCAGAGGCTTATGGATCACGTTTTAAGAGGGGTTTATGCTTTCACGCTTAAAACGATTATTTTCGCATACGCTACAGTCGCATTTTAGAAAGACTTCAGTACATTTTCTTCCCATTTTAATCACACTTTGCGCTAGAAATGTTATAGTTCAATAAAAAGAAACACTTGCGAGGGAGCGCCATGGACAAGTTCAATGGAAACCAATCATCACCTTTTCCGACCGATTAGATTTTATTCAAAAAACTCTTTTTAAAGAATATTTTATGTTTACCCTTTATGAACACAGGGCGGTGTTAGTCCTCCCAAATTGCCAAAGTGCGAATATTATTTCAAATAAATAAACAGTTTCTATTTGTTTGAATGGAACGCAGACGTAGCAAGGAAAAAAAATGTTATTTTAACCAATAATGACATATTCCGGGGGTTGAAATTTGATCCTATATACGCGCACCGTGCAGTCACAGTTTGGCACAAGTCTTGACATTTTATCAATTAGCGAAGCATTATAATTTCAAACTAATATGAAACTAATGTGGAGTCACATTTATAAAAAGTTTTAAAAAGAAAGTAGGTTGGAGAAAATGTCAAATAACTGACAATCGTTTAGGTATTTTACTCCTCGGCATCTTATTTACCTTGTAAAGTAACAACGTACGCCTAATAACCTGTGTCTATAAAACGATTATGTTACCTAAAATAGTCTGACTCCCGCATCAGGATTATAAATGCAGTTATTTTTTTTATTATTTACTTTTGCTAATTTTGACAGTTTCTTAATTTATTTTGATTATGTTTTTCTTCTTTATCCAGGACACGTTGAACTGCCAAAATGTCGTCAGAGACCTGCAAGAACTACAAACGCAATTTTTAAATATTGAAAGCATCTGAAATTAATGAAGAAAATGCATAAAGATGAAATATTTCCTTTTTAATTAATATCAGAAGCGTCTAAAAATTCTTTCTTTCACTAAAATCAAGTGTCAAGTGTGCATGGATGGTTAATTCGTACTTAAGCAGTTGTCTTCCGGACTGGTTGCATATTATTCTTTTCCAGTTAGTGAACTGTGGCGAAATTCTCGCTAAAAGCCTCGACGAAGGAGTATATAAATGCCACAAATTTATGAAAGTCGTAAACTGAAAAAAAAACAATAAATATAAGTCCTTGTTTTTTAAATATTTATGCATAAGTTTACATAACAATATGTCAGTCATAATGCCTATAGAAACCCCTATACATCCAAACATCCATCTAGTCAAACCAATTTATATCTTATATTATACAGCTTTCCGTTCCAGCAGGGGTCAAACCTAGGATCTGTTGATGTTTTCAACGTTCCATTCCCACACTATGCTTTATAAAAACAATTAATCATGACTTGGCCATATGAACGATGACGTCAATGAAATAGATATAAAATATTCATTTTTGTTTGTACAAGGTTGAGTCAATCCAAATTATAATAGATATACGGATTTTAGTATACCTAATTGGTCCTAACCGCTGGTTTAATATTTCTGCCACACGTTAAGTATGAAGCAATTTAGAGTCATTACAGGCACTGGCAGAAATATTTCCGTTAAGCTGACACCTTTTGTGTGTTTCTTGTAACATTTAGCTGTGTTTGTATCTATTCAGATTTCAATTTACAAAATGTTTGTACACCTTGACAGAAAGTTAATTCCGCGGTAACATTAGTTGCAAATACTATGAAATGGTGTCAAGCAAGTTGAAGATTTTGGTCTATTATTTTTTTTCCTTTTTTGTGTGCAAATCTTGCAATTATAGACACGAAACGTCAATAATGTAATTAGATATAAGACTTTTATTAGATTTGAAAGGTAAAATAAGTTGTGAACAGCCTGATCGATGGGGTACAAAAATATTCGGAACTATTTCAACTGCCTCGTCATCAGTACAGTCACGCTGCGTGACGAATCGCACACGACAGTTGTCGGATTTCAGCGGACAGTAAATTTCTGGCAGTAAGAAAAGAAAATTTGCAAATGTAACTCTTAAATGGTTGATTTTTTTCAGCATTTAATGTAATGTTCAAAATGTTTATAAACGAACTTCAATACAAATCAAATTTACGAACTAGTATTGAGCGGAGTTTAACGGAATCTTCGGGGTTAAGGTTACTGTCTCTGCAAGTTAGTGCTTCCTATCTGTAAAACACCTGGACATGTATAATATTTATTTTTGTAAATAAAACGTTATACCTTAAAGCGAAAAAACTATAAATGTCTCAAAAAAAATATAATTAGTTTTAAAAAAGTTAAAGAGCATCTCATTATCGTTAATAAATAAAATCCAAATGGTTTGGTATTTCAAATTCACTAAAGTGTGACATGATCGTTATTTAAATTAAAGTGCAAAACTTGAAACGAAATCCCTATTCTAAAAACAGACAGCACTTAAGTACCTTTATGTCATTCGGACACTTTCTAAGATGAAATAAATTGTATAACGTGTCAACCTGCATAACGGATCATATTGAAATCAATGTGTAATCGCATAACTCATTTAATACGTCACAAAATATTTTGCAATATTAAGTGGGAAATCTATTTTGGTCTAACCTAGGCGCGTAACCCAAGATAGGAACTCCCTTTTCAATATAATATTTTGGCATGTTTAAATAGATATTTTTTTGCCAATGCGGGATCAGTGAGTATATATAGGGATGCTATATTAAAAATAAATGTTTTTAGCCAAATTATTTTTTTTAAAAAAACCTGATATATTCCCTTTAAATTGAAAAAGTATTTGTGAATTTAATGCCGAGTAATTGCACACAATTCACGTTAACTATGGCAGTCTTTCAAACACCAAATATAATTCAAATATCAGTAACATGTTCTTAGCGTTTTATTCACACATATAGAATATAAGGTTTATGTTTGTTTAGAATCTTTTATTTTCAAATATGCTATTTTTCATGGATTAAAAAAAAATAAAATAACCGTAAATATGTTTCCTAAGCTTTACTGGAAGTTTACCAACTTCTCGTCCTGATAAAGATTACCGTAAACGGATGCAACAACGGTGCTACATTGCGCTTCGTGTTTTATTAAGACCGGACATTACATGACGTATGTAGATAAATAGACAATGGTTCCTTTAAGTAACATGACACAGATGTACTATCCTTACCAAGTGTGCACCCTAGTTATACTCTAACATCGGTTTCGTTAAATTCGGAACAAATAAGACAAAATTGGAACAGAACGATTTTAAACAGATTGTCAGGTCTAGCAAACATTATGGACATATTCCTACATTGCATGGACAGATTCCCAGATAGCATAGACGTATTCCCGCATAGTATGGACAGATTTATACATAGCATTGACAGATTCCCACACAGCGTGGACAGATTCCCACACAGCATGGACAGATTATCGCATAGCATGGACAGATTCGTACATAGCATGGACAGATTCGTACATAGCATGGACAGATTCGTACATAGTATTGACAGATTCCCACACAGCGTGAACAGATTCCCACACAGCGTGGACAGATTTCCACACAGCATGGACAGATTCCCACATAGAATGGACAGATTCGTACATAGCATGGACAGATTCCCACACAGAATGGACAGATTCGTACATAGCATTGACAGATTCCCACAAAGAATGGACAGATTCGTACATAGCATGGACAGATTCCCACACAGAATGGACAGATTCGTACACAGCATGGACAGATTACCACATAGAACGGACAGATTCGTACATAGCATTGACAGATTCCCACACAGCGTGGACAGATTCTCACACAGCGTGGACAGATTCCCACACAGCGTGGACAGATTCCCACACAGCGTGGACAGATTCCCACACAGAATGGACAGATTCGTACACAGCATGGACAGATTCCCGCATAGAATGGACAGATTCGTACATAGCATGGACAGATTCCCATATAGCATGGACAGATTCCCACACAGCGTGGACAGATTCCCACACAGCGTGGACAGATTCCCACACAGCATGGACAGATTCCCACACAGCATGGACAGATTATCACATAGCATGGACAGATTCCCACACAGCGTGGACAGATTCCCACACAGCGTGGACAGATTCCCACACAGCATGGACAGATTCCCACACAGCATGGACAGATTATCACATAGCATGGACAGATTCCCATATAGCATGGACAGATTCCCACACAGAATGGACAGATTCCCACATAGCATGAAAATCTAACAAAACTAACTTGAGTCGATATATACCAGAACTTAGTTTGAATTTTTACATCAGTTGTGAGGCTCCAAATTGCACTCATTTCTCTGTACCATGCAAGCATAAATTTTGGAATAAAAACATAACATGTAGCCGTAGTGACGGATCGAACATACGACTCTTCGATTAAAGGATTTAAATATGCTAACAAATCATCTTTTCGAAACATCGTATCTTCGAATTGTGCGTGGCGTAGCGATATTTCACTCCTGGCTGCAACTGGATACCGTAACATTTACGGAGCTCATAAATCCTTTTTTTTTTTTTTTTTTTTTTTTTGTTTATAACTTTCGCACTAGAATCAGCGGCGTGATGATTACAATGAGAGCAATATCTTATAGCAATCATTACAGAGACCAAGGCCGGGAAGGGATTCGAACATGCGATCGTTGAGATAATAGTCAGCCGCACCGCTGACTGAGATAACTGGGCCTGATTACGCCCGTGCATCGATTTATACACGTATAAATATGTTTTTCACAAGTGAATTTTCGATGGTCGTGAATCTGAAGGATTGTAGAACATCACAATACCCCAATAGATGTTCTAAAACACAAAATCAATCTCCATTGACCGTATATAATGTTGTTTATAACATTATTAGCAGACTTGTTAAAATATCTGATATGAGCTGAACGCAGATTGAACCCATAAGATCCGGTTCGTGAGGCAGACTCGGTGTTGTTGAACCACAGATGAGGTTTATAAAGAAGCATAACGTGTGAATGACAGAAACAGCAGCATTACAGAAGTGATATAACCACTGTTGCGCTGTCCACGATACAATTGATTACATTAAACAAGACAGAAAATGCTTGATAAGTTTGAGATAACAAAAAAAAAAAAGTAGTGTGCACTTATCCTGAATTGCATTTTGAATATAAATCTAACAGCTTCAACAAAGTGTTTGGACGGACGCGTTTATAAACTAGCTCAGGTCGCTATATCAGAATAACGCACGGTATATATCCAAGCGAGACAACTTTGACACGGTGTGTTAACAGATAAGGCACACAACGGTTATCGGCACATACTATATTTTTTATATAAACATTATACTGGTATAAATAAAAAATAAACAAACATTATAATCTTCTAAATATCCAATTCCTAATATTGCTGACAGGGGAAATAAGGCTTGGCTAAATATTTTAGTAATAAAGTCTTGTTCTTTCAACTGTTCTAGTAATTATTATCACATTGATGAAACATAATGTAGGTGAAAGTCAATAACTTCTTCCTCCTCCTCTTTGTCTTCTTCTTTTTCTTCTTCTTCTTCTTCTTCTTCTTCTTCTTCTTCTTCTTCTGTAAATTCCACCTTGCACATCCACGTACGTAACTTTACGCGCATGTGTATATTTTATCTTGCATATACCCACCGCGTATGTAATGTTATGTGCATGTGTATATATTATCTTGCACGCCCACCGCGTATGTTACGTTACGTGCATATGTTTATTTTATCTTGCAAACCCTCCATGTACGTAACGTTACGTGCATGTGTATATTTCATCTTGCAAACCCACCGCGTACGTAACGTTACGTGCAGGTGTATATTTGATCTTGCACATCCACCGCGTACGTAACGTTACGTGCATGTGTATATTTGATCTTGCACATCTACCGCGTACATAACGTTACGTGCATGTGTATATTTCATCTTGCACTCCCACCGTGTATGTAACGTTACGTGCATGTGTATTTTTTATCTTGCATACCCACCGCGTACGTAACGTTACGTGCATGTGTATATTTTATCTTGCAAACCCACCGCGTACATAACGTTTCGTGCATGTGTATATTTCTTCTTGCACACTCACCACATACGTAACGTTAAGTGCATGTGTATATTTCATCTTGCACACCCACCACATACGTAACGTTTCGTGCATGTGTATATTTGAACTTGCACACCCACTACATACGTAACTTTACGTGCATATGTATATTTGATCTTGCACACCCACCACATACGTAACGTTACGTGCATATGTATATTTGATCTTGCACACCCACTGCATACGTAACGTTGCGTGCATGTGTATATTTGATCTTGCACGTCCACCACATACGTAACTTTACGTGCATGTGTATATTTGATCTTGCAAATCCACCACATACGTAAGTTTACGTGCATGTGTATATTTCATCTTGCACACCCACCACATACGTAACGTTACGTGCATGTGTATATTTGAACTTGCACACCTACTACATACGTAACTTTACGTGCATATGTATATTTGATCTTGCACACCCACCACATACGTAACGTTACGTGCATGTGTATATTTCATCTTGCACACACACCACATACGTAACGTTTCGTGCATGTGCATATTTGAACTTGCACACACACTACATACGTAACTTTACGTGCATATGTATATTTGATCTTGCACACCCACCACATACGTAACGTTACGTGCATATGTATATTTGATCTTGCACACCCACTGCATACGTAACGTTGCGTGCATGTGTATATTTGATCTTGCACGTCCACCACATACGTAACTTTACGTGCATGTGTATATTTGATCTTGCAAACCCACCACATACGTAACTTTACTTGCATGTGTATATTTGATCTTGCAAACCCACCACATACGTAACTTTACTTGCATGTGTATATTTGAACTTGCACACCCACCACATACGTAACTTTACGTGCATATGTATATTTGATCTTGCAAACCCACCACATACGTAAGTTTACGTGCATGTGTATATTTCATCTTGCACACCCACCACATACGTAACGTTACGTGCATGTGTATATTTGAACTTGCACACCTACTACATACGTAACTTTACGTGCATGTGTATATTTGATCTTGCACACCCACCACATACGTAACGTTACGTGCATGTGTATATTTGAACTTGCACACCTACTACATACGTAACTTTACGTGCATATGTATATTTGATCTTCCACACCCACCACATACGTAACGTTACTTGCATGTGTATATTTGATCTTGCACATCCACTACATACGTAACGTTACGTGCATGTGTATATTTGAACTTGCACACCCACTACATACGTAACGTTAAGTGCATATGTATATTTGAACTTGCACACCCACTACATACGTAACTTTACGTGCATGTGTATATTTGAACTTGCACACCCACTACATACGTAACGTTAGGTGCATATGTATATTTGATCTTCCACACCCACCACATACGTAACGTTAGGTGCATGTGTATATTTGATCTTGCACATCCACCACATACGTAACGTTACTTGCATATGTATATTTTATCTTCCACACCCACCACATACGTAACGTTACTTGCATGTGTATATTTGATCTTGCAAACCCACCACATACGTAACTTTACCTGCATGTGTATATTTGAACTTGCACACCCACCACATACGTAACTTTACGTGCATATGTATATTTGATCTTCCACACCCACCACATACGTAACGTTACGTGCATGTGTATAAATGATCTTGCACATCCACCACATACGTAACTTTACGTGCATGTGTATAAATGATCTTGCACATCCACCACATACGTAACGTTACGTGCATGTGTATATTTGAACTTGCACACCCACTACATACGTAACGTTACGTGCATGTGTATAATTGATCTTGCACATCCACCACATACGTAACGTTACGTGCATGCGTATATTTCATCTTACAAACCGTCCAAGTTGTGTATATTTTATTTAAAAGGACTGCTCACTTGACGTATTTAACGTTCACATATTATCATATATCGGATCATGAAAGAATTGTGCTAGTTTTTTCAGTTTCAAATATAATATATTAATACAATTTATATCATATATAGAATTTTGTATACTAGTATAACGTATATAAATTCTCTCCAGACATGCATTGTAAAAGAAAAATAAATAGGAAAATCAACCATAAAAGCAACCATAAAAAAATTGGTTCATTCTTCTTCCACTTTAATGCAGTGTGAAATTAAATTCTGTGATTAAAATGTATAATAAATATAAACGATTGTAGAGGAAACGACACAGGCAGAAACAGTTGGGAAAGAAAGAATAAATACTGTTTGAATTGATAAATAAAACAAATGGTTTACTCTGTTTCAGCTTTATTAGTTCATGATATATGTAATTCCTGTAAGGTGAAGGAATGCCAACCTCGACATTCACACGCCTATTACGGGGAGATTAATTAGACTACCAAATTAATGGTTGAAAATGAAAATAAATGTATCTATTAATTCATCAGCAATATTTCTAGTGATAGCACAGAAACTATTAATGATGACTTAAAATATACAATTAACATTATTGAGAGTAGTGTTCCAAAAGCAAAACGCATTGTATGCTCAATCTTTCATGGACCAAGTTGTAAATAATTTAATAATAATCAAGGCTATAGAACACATGTTAGGTGATAATATTCACTACTTCCCGTATAATGACGTCAGATTGATAAACCAGGGGTTTTCCAAGTACGCTACTACTGAGACAACATTCATAAAACGCAACGTGAACTGAATATAAGAAACAAACTTGACACATTTTCCAATATTTTAACGCAAAACTCAGAATATATTAATGCAAGTAATGCACATTTTCTGCATATTCGGTTTACAGGGGAGAGAGTATATAACGCTTTTTATACGTGCTGATTCCGTCATATTAAACTTAGCAGTTGGAAAGTAAGAAAGTCGAGGAAATTAATGACATTATAAATGTATTGTTAACAACGATTTTTTTTACAATAATCAGAATCCAGTTGATAAATACAAGCCCAAGGAAGATTAGTTTCAAACTAATTGGATTACCCTCTTTAAAAAAAGACTTCCATTCCACAATTGTGCTTATTAACATTGTCAATATGAAAATGTAGCCACTGTTCATTGCTATTGTTCTTGTGAAAGCAACGTAGCCTTCTGTTGTGATGGTCATACAAATGCTTCAAATACTGAAGTGGCATTTTACCATCGATTAATAATGTAATAATTATATAGATAATAATGTCATTATCAAAATCGATGACTGATGAAATTTGCAACAAAATTCAATCCTGGAAACATGGTTTATGAGAAACTTTCTAAGTACAATGAAGTTGAATATGCATCATCTGATTACAAAACTTGATGAAATCAAACTTTTAATATGGACACAGCATCCAGATATGATATTTTCATCAATATGAAACAGTTTTAAAATAGCTCAATTTGAGACAATAAACTTCGGATAGAAAATGTCAAAACATGATTTTCAATGTGTTCAAAGATTGGTTTCACCTAATTTTAGCCTTAATATTTAAGTTTAGTACGTAATTACATGTATAAATCTTTTTAATTTTCTTTATATAAAACGACATCTTCGAAATCTAGTTGATGTGGTTATTTTAATTCTGTTTTAGGAACTTCACTTAAAGACAGAAACTTGATAGTTATTGGCGATTTTTATGTGTACTTAAAGCCAAATGGTACTATAAGGTCATGGATAGATGTTATGAAGTGTGCTGGCATTACATAATCTATCTGAGAATAGCAGGATTACTAATGTTTCATCAACTTTAATAATCATGTTTTAGTACATATAGTATCCATAACTGGATGTTTCTCATATGAAGCTATCGGTTCATGTATGTGAATTGTCCCTCCAGTCCCGATGTGTTGCATGTAAAATCATAGTATATAAATCATAGTTGACACCAATTCTATTGGGTTGACAGATGCCTTGATATTGTGTCAACGGTTTGTATTGTAGCTAGACGCTAATATAACGACCATATAACGTATTAAATCATGCTCGACGTCTTCCTTAGTAAATCCAGTAATACGCATACTGGATAAAGGATCTTCCCTTACATGGTGGCGGCGGGGGATCGAACCTACGGCCATTATGTCATGAATCCGATATTCTACCACTTTACCATATACGTATCTTGGCTATATGGTAAAAGAAAGGTGAAACAATAGCACCATAACAATGTATATGCCTTATCGTCACATATTGTGATTCCTTATCTTGATAAGTACAAGGTGCACATCGCTGCTTCAAGTCATACATTTATAAACATAACACATTGAACTGTAGAAAATAAAACAATTTGGACGACTTTGAGGATAATGGATATGTTAATTAGCTGCATATGTGTGTGTCTTATACATGTGGGTATTGTTGAAGCAGCAAAAGGAAATGAAGAAAAGAACAACTTTGTTGTCGACATCGGACATGACCTTACTGACAGGGAGCTGATTCTAAAGTTGTTAGACCGCGTGGATGATTTGGAGGCAAAGAACCTGAGACAGGAACATCGAATTGAAGTCATGGAAAATGAATTATCGGATCAGAAGAAAATAATAGCCGATCAACAAATATTATATGACAAAATAATCGCTGAAACGTCTAACCAAAAACAGCAAATACATGTGATGAAGAACTCGATAAAACTACTTCAACGACAACAACTTGACTTACCCTTCGAATCAAGGTCTGATGATATACAAAATGAAGAAGAGCCAATCCAAATGAATTTAAGGAAAATCATTCGTGAAGCAAATGTTGATATTGGCGATAAAGATGCTATACCAGGTATTATTATGTCAATTTGTTTAAAACATATTGCTAAGTGTTTTATAGTCTGTTTAAAGCGGCATAGCCAGTAACTAAAGAAATTATTTTATAAAGAAATCCATAACATATTCATTAATGACATATAAACATTCGTGAATTTGCATGGCCCTTTGTTGATTTATAACAGTCGCTACCTCTTTTACGCATGAATAAAGCGTGTTTTAAATATATATTTACTGATCAGTTATTCTTATATGCAAACTTACTGCTTCGCCTACGGAAATGATCACAAAATGTTCGATTAAATCGTATATACTAGGCCAACTCCGTCACCCTTCGGACATAGAATGCTTATACGAGTATTGACACAATTTTTCGTTATTTTGTTGGATCATATTTTTTTGATAGAGGAAGTCGGAAAAAGTAGTTGCTGGAGAAATGAACAAAAATATATAGTTCTTGTCACTGGATTCGAACTCGAATCGCCCGAGCAACAATCCGCAGATCCACAGATAACGACTGCGCTATATAACAAGATCGACTATATGAATATGAATTTGAACTTAACTATTGACCCGATTAAACGATTTCGTAATTATGTTCCACGGGCCAAATCCAATTCAAATTTATAGCGACAATAGCGATTTTAACTATATGTTTTTAACGACAAACAACGATATAATGCACCAGATATGTTCCAGATAGTCCCAATTTATTAATATTATTATTATACTATTTTTAATTGAATTAAAAAGGTAACGACTTACTTGTTATGCCGCTTTAAGTGTTAAGCATCTGTGTGAGGTAAGAAATTGTACTATCATATAAACGTTCCAAGCATGGCAGACATTTCGGAATTGAGTTTGCCATTTAATCATATTCAATACTATTAATTTAATTGGACTATGTCTTTTTGGGATGATTTCTTTTAATACCTTAGCAATGAAATTTCACCATGAAGCTAATATGAATTTAAAATACCGCAGTACATGTATTTTACTTTAAACATTGTATTGCTTTTCTGTAAACATGTAGTAGCAAAAGGGTTGGTCCACAACTTATCCAACATTAAAATCGGCCCTTCCGAACAACAAAGTATTTACAAAAAACAATCAAGATGGAAATAAAACATATTCATATAAGAAGCAAGAAGAAAAAAGAAATATGATACATTGTTTAAATATAGGCTTCCGACGCTGATCTTAAATGAGGGGTTTCACCCTGAGGTAAATACTAAAACTTAATAAGATCTATTGTTTATCAAATCGTTTAGTATCTTTAATATGTTTGCATAGCTATATACTGTTGTTTGTATTTGTGAAAGGAGCACACCTGTGAAAAATGGTTGAAAGACATGATATTTCAAACATGTTGAGTGATTTGCGACAAAAAGAGTAAACAATATTTTATTTTTGCAGGAATTAAAACATGTGTTCATAGTGTTTTAATTATGTTTTTACTCATATTTTCAAAACTTATGTGAATCCGTATTTTTATATATCACTGTCGCACGAAGATTTATTATTTGAACGTGTATACCTACCTGCATTTCTGCTGGACAAAAACATTCATAATAAGATAAGTTAAAGTTGATCTCTAATATGCAATATCCAGTACGTTTGTTGTTGTTTTTTTCAGCAATGTCGTTCGGACGAGTCCGCAAAGCCGAGAACGAAGTGACGGTGGCTTTCTTCGCCCGTTTGAAAGTTAAAATGCAACATATTGGACAGAACCAAAACATTGTTTTCGAAGACGTGGAGACCAACATCGGCAACGCTTACAATCCTCACCATGGCGTGTTTGTCGCTCCTGTGTCCGGCACGTATGTTTTTTCAGCATCCATATTGGCTGACCAAAACCGTGAAGTCTGGTGTCATTATTCCGTCAATGGTGTCGTCAAGGCCCACATCTACGCAAGAGGTACCGACAATCGCCACGATCAAGGCAGCAATACAGTCATTCTTCAACTCAAACAAGGGGATGATGTATCTGTCCAAAACGAAGAAGCTGACGATGCCGTATATGGTAACGGATACTCGACACTCTCCGGCTTTTTGTATCAACAAGTTTATGATTCTCAAGTCGTTGGCTAATATATTTCCGTTATTAAGCACATTTTTTTTACTCATCACAACAATACAGTTTCTATATTTCAGTTTAGAATTCATATAATTACCAGTCTGGATTCAGCCAACAATCTAAGATACCAGATAATTCAGTTCGCAGTCAAATCTTGAAGTAAACTAAAAAAAACGAAACGCAATATAAGTAGGAAATAAAGAAGTTACAATTTATTTTGTTTTAGTTTTGTTTTATTATGACTTATTTTAGTTCGATTGTCATGTGAGCTCGGATTTTATATGTGCATCTCGAATTTCGGGATTTCATTTACAGGACTGAAGGCAAAAACTTCACTGTCTGTATTGCACTCCCTCACACATCATCCGACCTATTTTATTCGGTGTTTAACCATAGCATAAACTCTACAATATATAATTATATATAATTATTATGCATTCTTTTGATTTTGTATTTATTTACCATAAAACGTTATTCCAGTGTGTTTTCCATAACTATACAACATCAGTATATGTGTAAGTTATTGGATGTAGATCTAAGGGAGATAATATCTTAATGCTAGATTACTTTGAATAATCCATATATCGAATGTAACTTTGATTTGTTTGAAAAAACAATATTGACCGAGTTTAGGAAACAACAAACACAACAATAATATGTCGGTTGATCAATTGTTTGTTGAAACAGTGATAATAGAATCGGGCAAAAAAAATACATCGTGTCAATAAGTTTCCATTAAGGCATATGTCAAGCAAGTGACATTGTGTAACAGCTTATAGGGAATATATCTGGACTTATCAATATTGTGAAATTGGCTAAAAAATGTTTTTAATACATCATGCCTTTATAAAACGTATTATTGTGACGTATTGTCAAAAGGATAATTAATTAAACATGCAAAAATAATGTTTTGAAAAGGGTTTTTCTAACTAGGGCCACGCGCCTAGGTCAGACGACTATAATAGATTTCCCGCTTAATTTGAAACATTTTTTGTGACCTATTAAACGAGTCATGTGATTTCATTTGATTAAACTTTGATCCGTTATAAAGGTTTACATAATTATAGTAATAATGGTAATGTCTTAGAAAGAGTCAGAATTACGATGCGTCTTTCATTAGAATTAGGATTTCGTTTCAAGCTAATCATTCCGATATAAGTATCGATATTTTAAGATATTTAGAGCGTTGTTTTATTGATATACTCCCTATAATATCATCAGTAATATTAGTATCGCAACTGGACGGTGAAAGTAATTAATCTTAGAATGCACTTCTAAAGGTTTGCTAATGCATTTTCCTATCGGTGAAAAATGTGTTATTTTGTATATTTCTTAGAGCTGGTAATAAGAAATCACAATCAAACAAGTTGTGTGCACATTGCAAACACGGGACAGTCACAACAACAACATAACACAATACAATGACAATAATATGTTTAAAAAACTTATACACACATATACAAACTGGTATATACAGTTTAAGTACTTTATGAATAGCAATACACACTAAACTATTAATTACATTTAAACACAGACTTCTATACCATAACAGTAATTGCGCCTTGAACCGAAACGAATTTGTTCAAAAAGAAGTCAGTATGTCATAAATAATATTAAGTTTAACTACATTGTTGGCCATTGCAACTGTAAGCCTAAGCCGAAAATATAGTTTTTAGGCAAACGTGATGACAGCCAGGTAAATAACTCTCAAATTTTCATCACAAAAGCATGTAGCGATACCTTCTGAAAACAGATTTTTCACTGCTTCTAGTACGTGGATACTGAAACATGTTATAACGTCTCACACTCCAATTAATTTTGTACTGTTTTGCATATATGGACGTGCGCTTCTTGAACACTGGACACATTGCATATGGTTCCAAAACTGTCTTGTTTCCATAGATTGTCCTCTGTTAGTCCAAATATGCAGGAAAAAACACGGGGTTGACCAGGTTGCTTTTTCACAATTTTGATGTTTTTATAACATCCCTTCATTTTTGATAATTCTTTCCATGTGTGGCAGTATCACTATGCATCTTTAAACTGTTATATTTTCAACAGCATCCAGTGTCATCTAAACTTGGCAGAATCTGGTGAAAATGTTCCAATGTTCACATATGTACAAAGAAATATGACAATTTTAAGCATTTTCAACAAAAATAATGCCCAACCGATTTACACAGCTCTGAATTTTTGGGCGCATTAATCTTGCTACCATCACCAAAGACAGGTAGTTGGTGAGCGAGACCTATAAGGTATTTCAAACAGAGTGTACTGATGGAAGTCGCCTGAGCTAGTGTTATAATTTCATCAATCTGATATTTGCGTGAATGTACGCGCCAACCACTTTTGTAATCGAGTCCGCCCGTGCCCACAACAAAGCACGACAGTGTTTTCCTCATATGATACTATTAACTACAGAAGTTTATAATATAGTCCACAATATTTTCACACAAGAATGAACACTTCGGGCAGTTTTGAATGTATGGTCTGGTGAATGTATAGCCCATCACAGACACAAGAGTTGGAATCAAAGGACGCAACTCTGTGGAATATAAATGTCCTGTGACAATACATGTATTGTTCAATCACATGCAATAAAGCTGTATGTATGTAAAACTTTATAAATATCCGGAATAAATTCCAGTAATTGCCCATCGTAGTTCACATACGTGGTGATGCGGGGATTTTTATAATATAGTCAACAATATTTTCACACAAGAATTTTTTTAAACTTTGAATGGATTTTGACACAAAATATGTGTCCGGTCTAATACACACTCAGGGACTTTGAAAAGTAATTTGAGTGCAGAAAATGTCACCCGATTCAAAAGAAAATGTATATATGTAAGAGTGCAATCTTTATCTTCTACTGTAAAAATATCATGTTTGAGACTGAATTTATGATGCATTTTCATACTTGCCTTATCAAGTGAAAATTCACAGGCGATATTCATTGCATGTATACAGGCGTATGGTTCATACACTTGTTATTGACGATTGTGAATTTTATAACTTGCTATGATGATCGTTAGAAAAGAAAACACTCTCAACAATCACGAATGATGTCATGGTATTTTAGGTCCATTGTTATTTTTACTTTTCATAAATGATTTACCATTGTTTATAAATAACGTTTCAACAACTGACTTATATGCAGATGACACAACGTTATATGACATACAAACAAATACAGATATTTTAAAAGGTAATTTGCAAACTTCAATTAATCGTCTTAATATGTGGTGCATTCAAAATGGTATGGTATTGAATACTGACAAAACAAAAGTAATGTTAATCATCTCTCGTCAGAAACGACAGTATTTAAGTCAAATCAATTTACAACAACAGTACAGAATTAACTACAACAAAAGGCGATAAAATCCTTGGAATATTTATTGACGATTGCATGCTATGGAATAAACATTCACAATCTTTCTCAAAAAAAAATTTCATCATATATCTGGCTATTATCAAAGATAAAAGATTATCTTTCCATCAACCATAGAACGTTATATTATAAAGCATACATACAACCACATTTCAATAATTGTTGTACAGTTTGGGGAAATACTTCAAATAAAGATATAAATAAGTTAATTAAACTGCAGAGGCGAGCATACAAATATATTTTAGGAAATGAATATGAAAGTCTTTATATTTCATTCGAAAGACTGAATATTTTATCTGGCGATCAAACTTTTTTTCTACAAACGGCAAAACTCATGTATAACATCGCAAATGGTACAGCTTCGCCATATTTATGTGAACTATTCAACTTCGGTGAGTCAAACAATAATACATCCATCATGTTGCGTTCACGCTCAAATAAAAATGTCTTTATTTCGAAACCTAGAATAGAACTGTTTAAAGGTAGTCTATCATATTCGGGTGAAATTATTTGGAACAGTATTCCACTTAGTATAAGAAACATGTGTTTGTTAAATGTTTTTGCAAGTAATTGTTTGATTTGGATAAAAGGAAGTTGAAATTAGAATTTCATGTACCTCCAACAGCCATATGCTTAATAAATACCATACCGTTATTAGTTTTTGTAAAAATCAATTGATTTTTGTTTTGTTTCTATCGATTTTATTATTGTTGTGTTGTTTTTCCTCTATTATATTCAAATTTACATGCAAAAATTGCATGTATATCTAAATTTAAATATGTTCTTTATACGAATTTAAAAAGCGAGAGTGTGTGAATGTGTAAGTGTATGCGTGCGCGTAAATGAGAGTTGTAACCAGGAGCATAGTGTGAGAATTTTGTTAATCTATAATGTGTGATATATGCAGCAGATGAATGAACGTTATTTTCTTTTTGAAAATGTATATGTATTTATTTGTTTATACGAGGGCCTCAAGGAAGATTGGTTTACCAATTGAGTTACCCTCTTTAAATCAAGTAATTATTTACTTACTTACTTACTGGTGTGGCACCATTGGTTGCCATAGTCTGGGTTTTAACTGGAGGTGTAAATCTCCTGACAATAGTACTGTTTGCCATCTTCGGTTGCCTTACTCCAATTAATCTTAGGTTCACACCTCATTTCTTGTTGACAACTGCCGTCAGCATGTCTTAAAGGGAAAACTAATTTGCCAGGCATAGGCCTGTGGCGGGATTTAATTAAGTAGGTATCTTCAATCATTTCACATGGTATGAAACATAGTCAATTAAAGATTCATGACAATTAGCATAATACACAAATGAATATCTAGTGCCTTAACAAATATCTAACGTGTTAATAGTACAACCATTTGTAACACATTAAAACTTATGCAACAATTACGTTCGTAACTTTGATCTGTTACGACGTAAATTCCCATTGAAATACACTTACCTATCGGTATTCTGTTCTCAGTATACATATAACATAGATTGTAAAACTTATCAATATAGTATTTAAAACATTAATTGAATGATAATAATTGAAAGATGTTCTTCTAGGTTGTTTAGAAAAACTGAAAATAAAGAGGGGCGACAAATTTTCACCCTGTCCCACAACATTTAAACAATTAAAAAAATGAGCAACCGTCTTCTGTTACTATATTAAATTTAATAGATTGGTACATATTTTGAATTACATTCAGTCATTTTCCATTAATATTTTCATTGATCATTTTTCTCCAAAGACCTGTTCTCCAAACCGATTCAAAGGCGTGTTTAAAATCAACAAAACAACACGCCTATTACGGGGAGATTAAATAGACTACCAAATTAATGGTTTAAAATGAAAACAAAATGTATCTATTAAGTCATCAGCAATATTTTCAATGATAACGCAGAAACTATTAATGATGACTTAACAGATACAATTAACATTATTGAAAGTAGTGATCCAAAAGCAAAACGCATCGTATGCTCAATATTTCATGGACCAAGTTGTAAATAATTTAATAACAATCAAGGCTATAGAACACATGTTAGGTGATAATTTTCACTACTTCCCGTATAATGACGTAAGATTGATAAACCATGGGTTTTCCAAGTACATTACTACTGAGACAACATTCAATAAAACGCAACGTGGACTGAATATGAGAAACAAACTTAACAACATTTCAATATTTTAACGCAAAACTCAGAATATATTAATGCAAGCAATGCATATTTTCTGCATATTACGTTTACAGGGGAGAGAGTATATAACGCTTTTTATACGTGCTAATTCCGTCATTTTAAAATTAGCCGTTGGGAAGTAAGAAAGTCGAGGAAACTAATGACTATAAATATATTGTTCACAACGATTTTGTTGACAATAATCAGAATTCAGTTGATAAATACAAGTCCAAGGAAGGTTAGTTTCAAACTAATTGGATTACCATCTTTAAATAAAGACTTCCATTCCACAATTGTGCTAACTAACATTGTCAATATGAAAATGTAGCCAATGTTCATTGTTATTGTTTTTGTGTAAGCCACGTAGCATTCTGTTGTGATGGCCGTAGTCATGCAAATGTTTCAAATGCTGAAGTTGCATTTTACCATTGATTAATAATGTAATAATGTAATAATTATATAGATAATAATGTCATTATCAAAATCGATGACTGATGACATTTGCAACAAAATTCAATCCTGGAAACATGGTTTAAGAGAAACTTTCTGAAATCAAAGTTTTAACATGGACACAGCATCCAGATATGATATTTTCATCAATATGAAACAGTTTTAAAATAACTCAATTTGAGACAATAAACTTCGGATAGGAAATGTCAAAACATGATTTTCAATGTGTTCAAAGATTGGTTTCTCCTAATTTCAGCCTCAATATTTAAGTTTTAGTACGTAATTACATGTATAAACCTTTTTAATTTTCTATATATAGAACGACAACTTCGAATTCTAGTTGATGTGGTTATTTTAATTCTGTTTTAGGAACTTCACTTAAAGACAGAGACTTGATAGTTATTGGCGATTTTTATGTGTACTCAAAGCCAAATGGTACTATAAGGTCATGGATAGATGTTATGAAGTGTGCTGACATTGCATAATCTATCTGAAAATAGCAGGATTACTAATGTTTCATCACCTTTGATAATCATGTTTTAGTACATATAGTATCCATAACTGGATGTTTCTCATATGAAGCTATCGGTTCATGTATGTGAATTGTCCCTCTAGTCCCGATGTGTTGCATGTAAAAACATAGTATATAAATCATAGTTGACACCAATTCTATTGGGTTGACAGATGCCTTGATATTGTGTCAACGGTTTGTATTGTAGCCAGAGGCACTCGCCGTAGGCCGGTCTGTAGATTTATATCTGGTTGTTCACAGATAATTACCTCCATACATAAGTGTCCTTAATATAACGACCATATAACGTATTAAATCATGCTCGACGTCTTCCTTAGTAAATCCAGTAATACGCATACTGGATAAAGGATCTTCCCTTACATGGTGGTGGCGGGAGATCGAACCCACGACCATTTTGTCATGAATCCGATATTCTACAACTTTACCATATACGTATCTTGGCTATATGGCGAAAGAAAGGTGAAACAATAGCACCATAACAATGTATATGCCTTATCGTCACATATTGTGATTCCTTATCTTGATAAGTACAAGGTACACATCGCTGCTTCAAGTCATATATTCATAAACATAACACATTGAACTGTAGAAAATAAAACAATTTGGACGACTTTGAGGATAATGGATATTTTAATAAGCTGCATATGTGTGTGTCTTATACATGTGGGTATTGTTGAAGCAGCAAAAGGAAATGAAGAAAAGAACAACTTTGTTGCTGACATCGGACATGACCTTACTGACAGGGAGCTGATTCTAAAGTTGTTAGACCGCGTGGATGATTTGGAGGCAAAGAACCTGAGACAGGAACATCGAATTGAAGTCATGGAAAATGAATTATCGGATCAGAAGAAAATAATAGCCGATCAACAAATATTATATGACAAAATAATCGCTGAAACGTCTAACCAAAAACAGCAAATACATGTGATGAAGAACTCGATAAATCTACTACAACGACAACAACTTGTCTTACCCTTCGAATCAAAGTCTGATGATATACAAAATGAAAGAGAGCCAATCCAAATGAATTTAAGGAAAATCATTCGTGAAGCAAATGTTGATATTGGCGATAAAGATGCTATACCAGGTATTATTATGTCAATTTGTTTAAAACATATTGCTAAGTGTTTTATAGTCTGTTTAAAGCGGCATAGCCAGTAACTAAAGAAATTATTTTATAAAGAAATCCATAACATATTCATAAATGACATGACAACATTCGTGAATTTTCATGGCCCTTTGTTGATTTATAACAGTCGCTACCTCTCTTACGCGTGAATAAAGCGTGTTTTAAATATATATTTACTGATCAGTTATTCTTATATGCAAACTTACTGCTTCGCCTACGGAAATGATCACAAAATGTTCGATTAAATCGTATATACTAGGCCAACTCCATCACCCTTCGGTCATAGAACGGTCGCTAGACATGTGCAAAATATAAATGCTTATACGAGTATTGACACAATTTTTCGTTATTTTGTTGGATCATATTTTTTTGATAGAGCAAATATATAGTTCTTGTCACTGAATTCGAACTCGGATCGCCCGAGCAACAATCCGCAGATTCACAGATAACGACTGCGCTATATAACAAGATCGACTATATGAATATTAATTTAAACTTAACTATTGACCCGATTAAACGATTTCGTAATTATATTCCACGGGCCAATTAATAGCGACAATAGCGAGTTTAACTATATGTTTTTAACGACAAACAACGATATAATGCACCAGGTATATTCCAGAAAGTCCCAATTGATGAATATTATAATTATTCTATTTTTAATTGATTTGAAAGGTAACGACTTACTTGTTATGCCGCTTTAAGTGTTAAAGCATCTGTGCGAGGTAAGAATTTGTACTATCATATAAACGTTCCAAGCATGGCAGACATTTCGGAATTGGGTTTGCCATTTAATCATATTCAGTACTATTAAGTTAATTGGACTATGTCTTTTTGGGATGATTTCTTTTAATACCTTAGTAATGAAATATCACCATGACGCTAATATGAATTTAAAATACCGCAGTACATGTATTTTACTTTAAACATTGTATTGCTTTTCTGTATACATGTAGTAGCAAAAGGGTTGGTCCACAACTTATCCAACATTAAAATCGGCCCTTCCCAACAATAAAGTATTTACAAAAAAACAATCAAGATGGAAATAAAACATATTCATATAAGAAGCAAGAAGAAAAATGAAATATGATACATTGTTTAAATATAGGCTTCCGACGCTGATCTTAAATGAGGGGTTTCACCCTGAGGTAAATACTAAAACTTAATAAGATCTATTGTTTATCAAATCGTTTAGTATCTTTAATATGTTTGCATAGTTATATACTGTTGTTTGTATTTGTGAAAGGAGCACACCTGTGAAAAATGGTTGAAAGACATGATATTTCAAACATGTTGAGTGATTTGCGACAAAAAGAGTAAACAATATTTTATTTTTTGCAGGAATTAAAACATGTGTTCATAGTGTTTTAATTATGTTTTTACTCATATTTTCAAAACTTGATGAAACCGTATTTCTAAATATCGCTGTCGCAAAAAGATTTATTATTTGAACGTGTATACCTACTTGCATTTCTGCTGGACAAAAACATTCATAATAAAATAAATTAAAGTTGATCTCTAATATGCAATATCCAGTACGTTTGTTTTTTTTTTCAGCAATGTCGTTCGGACGAGTCCGCAGAGTCGAGAACGAAGTGACAGTGGCTTTCTTCGCCCGTTTGAAAGTTAAAATGCAACATATTGGACACAACCAAAACGTTGTTTTCGAGGACGTGGAGACCAACATCGGCAACGCTTACAATCCTCACCATGGCGTGTTTGTCGCTCCTGTGTCCGGCACGTATGTTTTTTCAGCATCCATATTAGCTGACAACAACCGTGAAGTCTGGTGTCATTATTCCGTCAATGGTGTCGTCAAGGCCCACATCTACGCCAGAGGTACCGATAACCGCCACGATCAAGGCAGTAGTACAGTCATTCTTCAACTCAAACAAGGGGATGACGTATCTGTCCAAAACGATGCAGCTGACGATGCCGTTTATGGTGAAGGATACTCGACAATCTCCGGCTTTTTGTATCAACAAGTTTATGATTCTCAAGTCGTTGGCTAGTATATTTCCGTTATTCAGCACATTTTATTGACTTATCACAACAATACCATTTCCATATTTCAATTTAGAATTTATATAATTACCAGTCTGGATTCAGCCGACAATCTAAGATACCAGATAATTCAGTTCGCAGTCAAATCTTGAAGTAAACTAACAAAATCGACATGCAACATAAGTAGGAAATAAAGAAGTTACAATTTATTTTGTTTAAGTTTTGTTTTATTCTGATTTATTTTGGCTCGATTGTCATGTGAGCTCGGATTTTATGTGAATCTCGAATTTCGGGATTTCATTAAAAGGACTGAAGGCAAAAACCTCACTGTCTGTACTGCACTCCCTCACACATCATCCGACCTATTTTATTCGGTGTTTAACCATAGCATAAACTCTTCAATATATAATTATATATAATTATTATGCATACTTTTGATTTTGTATTTATTTACCATAAAACGTTACTCCAGTGTGTTTTCCATAACTATACAACATCAGTATATGTGTAAGTTATTGGATGTAGATCTAAGGCAGATAATATCTAAATGCTAGATTACTTTGAATAATCCATATATCGAATGTAACTTTGATTTGTTTGAAAAAACAATATTGACCGAGTTTAGGAAACAACAAACACAACAATAATATGTCGGTTGATAAATTGTTTGATAGAATCGGGCAGAAATAAATACATCGTGTCAATAAGTTTCCATTAAGGCATATCTCAAGCAAGTGACATTGTGTAACAGCTTATAGTGAATATATCTGGACTTATCAAAATTGTGAAATTGGCTAAAAAAAATGTTTTTAATACATCATGCCTTTATATACTCAATAACCCTGTATTGTTGTGACGTATTAAACGTATTGTTGTGACGTATTAAACGTATTATTGTGACGTATTGTCAAAAGGATATTTAATTAAACATGCATAAAAAATGTTTTGAAAAGGGATTTTCTAACTAGGGCCACGCGCCTAGGTCAGACGACTATAATAGATTTCCCGCTTAATTTGAAACAATTTTTTTGTGACCTATTAAACGAGTCATGTGATTTCATTTGATTAAACTTTGATCCGTTATGAAGGTTTACATAATTATAGTAATAATTGTAATGTCTTAGAAAGAGTCAGAATTACGATGCATCTTTCATTAGAATTAGGATTTCGTTTCAAGCTAATCATTCCGATATAAGTATCGATTTTACATACAAAACAATTCCGATTTTATTTATTAATGATATGAAGATGCTTTTAATCGATTTTAATAATAATTTTATATTTTACGGTATATAGAGCGTTTTTTTATTGATATACTCCCTATAATATCATCAGTAATATTAGTATCGCAACTGGACGGTGAAAGTAATTAATCTTAGAATGCACTTCTAAAGGTTTGCTAATGCATTTTCCTATCGGTGAAAAAATGTGTTATTTTGTATATTTCTTAGAGCTGGTGATACGAAATCACAATCAAACAAGTTGTGTGCACATTGCAAATTTAAATTATTTCATTTTAAGAATCGGCATGATTGATTGTTTTGAGCCTTGATAATTTGTTCAAAAAGAAGTCAGTATGTCATAAATAATATTAAGTTTAACTACATTGTTGGCCATTGCAACTGTAAGCCTAAGCCGAAAATATAGTTTTTAGGCCAACGTGATGACAGCCAGGTAAATTATTTCAAATTTTCATCACAAAAGCATGTAGCGATACCTTCTGAAAACAGATTTTTCACTGCTTCTAGTATGTGGATACTGAAACATGTTATATCGTCTCACACACCAATTAATTTTGTACTGTTTTTGCATATATGGACGTGCGCTTCTTGAACACTGAACACATTGCATTTGGTTCCAAAACTGTCTTGTTTCCATAGATTGTCCTCTTTTAGTCCAAATATGCAGGAAAAAAACATGGGGTTGGCCACGTTGCTTTTTCACAATTTTGATGTTTTGATAACATCCCTTCATTTTTGTTAATTCTTTCCATGTGTAGCAGTATCACTTTGCATCTTTAAACTGTTATATCTTCAACAGCATCCAGTGTCATCTAAACTTGGCAGAATCTGGTGAAAATGTTCCAATGTTCACATATGTACAAAGAAATATGACCATTTTAAGCATTTTCAACAAAAATAATGCTCATCCGATTTACACAGCTCTGAATTTTTTGGGCGCATTAATCTTGCTACCATCACCATGGGGAAGTAATTGGTAAGTGGAGACCTATAAGGTATTTCCAACAGAGTGTACTGATGGAAGTCGCCTGAGCTAGATTTATAATTTCAGCAGTCTGATATTTGCGTGAATATACGCGCCAACCACTTTTGTATTCGAGTCCGCCCGTGCCCACAACAAAGCACCACAGTGTTTTCCTCATATGAGACTGTTGACTACAGAAGTTTATAATATAGTTCACAATATTTTCACACAAGAGTGAACACTACGGGCAGTTCTGAATGTATTGTCTGGTGAATGTATAGCCCATCACAGACACAAGAGTTGGAATCAAGTGGCGCAACTCTGTGGAATATATATATCCTGTGACAATAAAACACACGGAATATTCATAGGTACCAATTTAAATGACATGTAATAATATAATGTTCAATCACATGCAAAAAAGCTGTATTTATGTAATACCTTACATATTCCAGTAATTGCCCATCGTAGTTCTCATACGGGGTGAGAGACTTGTTTCTTAATATATTAAGTAGGTAATCTACATTGTTGACCACAAAACGTTCGTTTTCTACAGTCGATGACAATTTCGATAGAGTCCACACGATCGAAGCTTGGTCAAAGTCAACGTTCGTGTTTTTTAAGACTTTGAATGGATTTTGACACAAAATATGTGTCCGTTCTAACTCACACTCAGAGAATAATTTTAGTGCAGGAAATGTCACCCGATTCAAAAATATGTATATATGCTTAGAGTGCCATCTCTATCTTCTACTGTTCAAATATCATGATTGAGACTGAATATATGATGCATTTTTTCCCCATTTCAAAGTTTCCTTATAAAGTGAAAATTCACAGGCGATTTTCATTGCATGTAAACAGGCGAATGGTTCATACACTTGTTATTGACGATTATGAATTTTATAACTTGCAATGATGGTCGTTAGAAAAGAAACACTCTCATCAACCACGAATGATGTCATGGTGTGGCACCATTGGTTGTCATAGTCTGGGTTTTTACTGGAGGTGTAAATCTCCTGACAATAGTACTGTTTGCCACGTTCGATTGCCTTACTCAAATTAATCTTAGGTTCACATCTCATTTCTTGTTTTAATAATAAAGATATTATCAATGGTAGAATGATGTTTTCTAAAAGCTGCCCGATTTGATTTGATCATATCTACTGTTTCTGCATATGTTTTTAAATTTACGTTAATTATAGCTGTTAATTGTCATTTTCGATACGAGTTCTATGTATATATATGTGTGTGTGTGTGTGTGTGTGTGTGTGTGTGTGTGTGTGTGTGAATATTGATATGAGCTTCCCGATTCTATGTATGTGTTTGTGTGTATGCGTATGTATATCAATTTTGATGAGATCTACCCGATACTATGAGAGTTGCTTTTTTCACTCCATTGTATATATATAAAGCTTCGAGCATATTCATAGAATTTCCGATTTTGTGCGATGGAATAGAATTCCACAAACAAGAGATTGAATAGGCAAACGAGTTTCGAAATATTTTAGAATTTGGCTTTGGAAAAAACAACTGTAGAGTAGAGATTGACCGTAATGTAAATGTATGGACATGAACTGTTGAGTAAATAAATCTTTGAGATATGCAGGTGCCTGGTCATTAATTAATTGATACATGAGTATTGTCTTTTGAAGGTTAACCTTTTCAGGAAATGGCATCCATTCAAACTCAGTGAATAATTGTGTAGCAGGAGTATTGTGATTTTTATCGAGAACTTAGATAAGTCTAGCAGCCCTTTTCAAAGTAATTTACTGGAGCGCGCTTATCGTCAATGTATGAAATATAATCACTGTATCCCGAAATTGACGAAAACCGACATTGCACTAGGTCGCATAGGAATTTGGCCCATAGTAAATATGACTGACAAACGTAAACTGTTGCTATACGGACAAATGTGTAAGCTCAATTTTAGGTATAAAATCAAGCAGATATTTTGTTAAAGAAAGGTTATGAATAATTCTAAACGAAGTAAAGGTCTCATGCCTGATTCTAACAGCATTTTAGGTAAATACCAATTACGATATGTTTTGTCTTAGTATATCGGCGACAGTGTATTTCCTTAAAGAATGGTGAAATCTGCTATACAGTCAAATTATGAACTCTTATGGAGAATGCGTTTCCATGGTAATATTTAAGGGATATTTATTATCGGTACACTGATGGTGCGTGCCATGTATCTTATGGAAGTTCAGTTAATTATATAAACAATATCAAACAATGTCGATCTTATGGTAATTCTTCTCGCAACGATACAGAATAAATGAATGTATTATTATTATTGTTGTTGTTGTTGTTGTTGTTGTTGTTGTTGTTGTTGTTGTTTTTGTTGTTGTTGTTGTTGTTGTCGTTGTCGTTGTCGTTGTCGTTGTCGTTGTCGTTGTCGTTGTCGTTGATGTTGTTGATGTCGTTGTTGTCGTTGTTGTCGTTGTTGTTGTCGTCGTCGTCGTCGTCGTCGTCGTCGTCGTCGTCGTCGTCGTCGTCGTCGTCGTTGTAACTAATATTATTATTATTATTATTATTATTATTATTACTATTATTATTAATATTTTTATTATTATTATTATTATTATTATTATTATTATTATTATTATTATTATTATTATTATTATTATCATTATTATTAATCATTATTATTAATTATTATTATTATCGTTATTATTATACTGTAATATACTGTACATGGTCCGTCACGGTGGAACCCGCTACCATTTTGTTATGGGCCCGATGCTCTACCACGTACACACTTCATGGCTATATCGCAAAATAGAAGAGAATCAGACGTCAAACACAATCTTATCATAACGCTGCTAAAGCTTTACCACCACGAGTTCCAATTCCTTATCTTGATAAGATAACGGTGCACGTCAGTTCAAATCATGCATTTATGAGTATATCCAGTTGAACTATAGTCATTAAACAACGTATTATAAGTATCCATACGAAACATGGATATGTTAACTAGATGCATGTGCTTGTGTATTTTATGTCTGTCAGTTGTTGAAGCAGTAAACGGAAAAGAAGAAGACAAGAGCTTTATTATCGACATCAGAAACGACCTTACTGACAGGGAGATGATTCTAAAGTTATTACACCGCGTGGATGATTTGGAGGCAAGGAACCTGAGACAGGAACATCGAATTGAAGTCATGGAAAATGAATTATCGGATCAAAAGAAAATGTTAACCTATCAAAGGATGTTATATGACAAAATGAACGGTAAAATGTCCAATCAAAGGCAGCAAATGCGCATGATGAGAAACTCGATAAAACTACTTCAACGACAAAATGTCTTAAACCTGAAATCAAAGTCTAATGAAGAATACAATGATGGAGAACCAATCACATCGAATCGAAAAATAATGATTCGTAAAGCAGATGTTGATGTCGATGGTATCTTTGTTTATCCAGGTATTTCATTGCATTATGTTCATGAATAGTATCACATATAAAGTAATATATCACAGATAGTTAATGTCTGTATAATATAGTACATGTATGATGCTTTCTGTGGTAAGCACAAAGCGAGAACTCACAAGAAACTCACCAAATTCCACCTGTCATTTATATTTAAATTTGATTTGACTAACCGTATGATAAAATTAAAGATGAGAAAAAAAAGAGTTTTCTCACAGCCATTACATCAAGGAATCAAAGTCCCTTTAAGGTGTAAGCCCACATGGAATTTTGCTCTTTGTTTTATAGTAAATAATAAAAGTTTGAATACTTGGCATTCATAGAGAGACACAAATGAAACAAGTGAAACTTATTTTCTACTGTTTGTCAACCTGTGCACCACCAAAAAATGATGAGAAATGTAGGGGCCATTTGTCATATAAGAACACTGTTGACAAAGTGAAAGTAGTCTTCCAAAATCATGTATTTAAACCACAGCTTCCAAGCATCGATTTTTTTTCTAAATTCACAATTCAAACATGACAATGCTTTCAAAATGTTCCGAATACATCAATAATGCCAATCGTGAATTGTGAATTTAGAAGTTTTTGAATGGCCTTCTGGTGAATATACTCAAGGTATTGAAGGAACAACGCGGGAATGCTGTTTATTTATTGTTATAAACTGAATAGAATTCATTTGTTATATTGAAGAACAAACCAGGCACCGGTGTGTTATTTATTATTTTAAACTGTTTTTTTTTTAAATCTAATTTATTTGTAAAAATAATAAAACAGTGATTTTAAAAAAATAACAGAATCCCAAACTGGCAAATGGTTGGTAGTTGGCGATTCCCGGCGATTATTTTTCAATCGCTGTTTCATTATTTTAGCAAATTAACAAAATAAAAAAGTAGTTTATAATAATAAATAATCAGTGCCGGGTTGAGTCTTCAACATAACGAGTATACTCACCAGACGGCGATTCAAAACGTCTAGTTCAAAACTACCAACCAGTTGCCAGTTGGGGATTCGGATTTGATTTCAAATTGATATTTGTTTTTAAAAACAAATAAATTCTTTACATCAAACAGTTTCGGCTCATCAGCTCTTGAGAGAAGTTTTCGAATTTCTCAATTGTGTCCTTTTTGGGACGCCTGTTGACCCCATATGTATATTTCAATCTCGTTTAAAGAACCAATCTCGACTGGTATGACTATACTAAACATTACTTCAGATAACAAGATGATTAAAACAATTACTTATGTAGATGAGAGAAAAAAAAATTACAGTTTTCCAGCAGTATTCCTACTAAAAGATGAAAATCCTCCATATACCATGGCACTTTTAATTTGACAAACTCGCACCACTATTCACAAGGATTATTTCAATCAAGTATGAATAAACTTGAGTCATCAGTTCCTGAGTAGAGAAGTTTTAAACCAAATCACAATTCTGACCCCTTGTGGATATTAATCCCCTTTAAAAGATCGTCTCACCTGCCATAACTAAACAATGAAAGGAAACTAATCCCAATTTTGTATTGATAAAACGTTATATATATTCTTGTATTTAAACTTTAAACGTATGGAATATTTTTATGGAAAGGTCGAATTTTAACACGCAATGTATGTGTGTATTCTCGTTTATAGAAATAAAGACCAGACGTATCAGTGGACCTGATAACGAAGTTACGGTGGCTTTCTTTGCCCGTTTGAAAGTTACTATGCAACATATTGGACAAAACCAAAACATTGTTTTCGAAGACGTGGAAACCAACATCGGCAACGCTTACAATCCTCACCATGGCGCGTTTGTCGCTCCTGTGTCTGGCACGTATGTTTTTTCAGCATCCATATTGGCTGACAACAACCGTGAAGTCTGGTGTCATTATTCCGTCAATGGTGTCGTCAAGGCCCACATCTACGCCAGAGGTACCGACAATCGCCACGATCAAGGCAGTAATACAGTCATTCTTCAACTCAAACAAGGGGATGACGTATCTGTCCAAAACCAAGCAGCTGACGATGCCGTATATGGTAACGGATACTCGACACTCTCCGGCTTTTTGTTGCAACAGGATTATAGTTCTCAAATCGTTGGTTGATAAATCTCGGTCATTTGTATCGACACTTTATTACAATAACATTGCAAATTTCGTTTAATATTTTCCAAATTACATGTAGTATATAAATAAAAGTTATCAGTAAAGATTCAGATAAAAACATTTCAGTTGCATGTTTATTACATTTAAATGAAATTAAAAGTCAATATTTAAATTAAAATTTACAACAAAATGGTTTAGTCGAAATGTAGTTGAAATTTAAATTTTGTTAATCAGTAAATTCAATGTCGAATATGTCTACCTAGTCAAAATTCAGTTTACAATTTAAAGACAGTGTTAGAAAATATCGTTGTAAATGTTTTAAAATTAAGTGAAACGAATTAATCTAAAAATCATTTTTAACTGAAATACGAATCAATTCGGATTTCATATTTGCCAAAACGTGACTAAAACGTTATATCAATCGGAGACATAAAATGGAAAATCTTCGTAAAGGTCATTTATAGTCCCATAACTGTGTGGAGCACGTGGTCCAGTGGTAGAGCACCGAACCTATGATCAGAGAGACATAGGTTCGATCCTTCGCAACGGCTATGTGTGGTATGCTTGGGCAAGACACTTCTCCGCATATGCTTAGTTCTGGTTCTTACCAGGAATACTTCGAGCGTGATTTGCCTAAGTTGTAAGAACTTGTTTCACAATCGAAGTAAAATAAATAAGTTAAAACTAATAGTCTTATAATCGAATGGGGTGGTATTTTTGCCATTTCTAAAATGTTAAAAAAACGGACATTCTGGGTTTTTTTTAAATATTAAAGTAAAATTCATGGAAAAAAATGAAACCATATAATACGTTGTAGATAGTCAAATATTGATTGTTTGATTGATTGATTGATTGATTGATTGATTTATTTATTGATTGATTGATTGATTGATTGATTGATTGATTGATTGATTGATTGAGTAGTTGCGTCAGTTTTATCTCACTGAGAGCTAAAAGACGATCAGTTGCCTAACAACTCTTTCCTGTGATCCTCGAGAAGGTTAAACCAGTACTCGAGTACACCCATCTCCACAAGTTATTGGTCCTGGAGAAGGTCAACAAGTACTCGACACCCATCTCCACAAGTAACTGATCCTGGAGAAAGTCAACCAGTACTCGAGCAAACCCATCTCCACAAGTAAATGATCCTGGAAAAAGTCAACCAGTACTCGAAAACACAGTTCTCGAGCATATCCATCTACACAAGAAACTGATCCTGGAGAAGGTCAACCAGTAATCGAGCACACCCATCTCCACAAGTAACTGATCCTGGAGGAGGTCAACCAGTACTAGAGCACACTTATCTCCAAAAGTACCTGATCCTGAACAATGTCCACCAGTTCTCGAGCACACCCATCGCCACAGGTAACTGATCCTGGAGAAGGTCAACCAGTTCTCGAGCACACCCATCGCCACAAGTAACTGATCCTGGAGAAGGTCAACCAGTTCTCGAGCACACCCATCTCCACAAGTAACTGATCCTGGAGAAGATCAACAAGTTCTCGAGCACACACATCTACACAAGTAACTGATCCTGGAGAAGGTCAACCAGTACACGAGCACACCCATCTCCGGAAGTAACTGATCCTGGAGAAGATCAACCAGTACACGAGCACACCCATCTCCGGAAGTAACTGATCCTGGAGAAGATCAACCAGTTCTCGAACACACCCATTCGACTAGTAACTGATCCTGGAAAAGGTCAACCAGTACCCAAGCACTCCCATCTCCACAAGTAGCTGATCCTGGAGAAGGTCAACCAGTACTCGAGCACAACCATCTCCAAAAGTAACTGATCCTGGAGAAGGTCAACCAGTACTCGAGCACACCCATCTCCACAAATAACTGATCCTGGAGCAGGTCAACCATTACTCGAGCACACCCATCTTCACTAGTAGCTGATCCTGGAGAAGGTCAACCAGTACTCGAGCACAACCATCTCCAAAAGTAACTGATCCTGGAGAAGGTCAACCAGTACACCAGCACACCCATCTCCACAAGTAACTAATCCTGGAGGAGGTCAACCAGTACTCGAGCACACTTATCTCCACAAGTAACTGATCATGGAGAAGGTCGACCAGTTCTCGAGCACACCCATCGCCACAAGTAACTGATCCTGGAGAAGGTCAACCAGTACTCGAGCACACCCACCTCCACAAGTAACTGATCCTGGAGAAGATCAACCAGTACTCGAGCACACCCAGCTCCACAAGTAACTGATCTTGGAGAAGGTCGACCAGTACACGAGCACACCCAGCTCCACAAGAAACTAATCTTGGAGAAGGTCAACCAGTACACGAGCACACCCATCTCCACAAGAAACTGGTCCTGGAGAAGGTCAACCAGTACTCGAGCACACCCATCTCCACAAATAACTGATCCTGGAGCAGGTCAACCATTACTCGAGCACACCCATCTTCACTAGTATCTGATCCTGGAGAAGTTCAACCAGTACTCGAGCACTTCCATCTCCACAAGTAACTGGTCCTGGAGAAGTTCAACCAGTTCTCGAGTACACCCATCTCCACAAGTAATAGGGCCTGGAGAATGTCAACCAGTACTCGAGTATACCCATATTCAAAAGTAACTGATCCTGGAGAAGGTCAACCAGTTCTCGAGGACACCATTCTCCACAATTAACTGGGCCTGTAGAAGGTCAACCAGTACTTGATTACACCCATCTCCACTAGTAACTGATCCTGGAGAAGGTCAACCAGTACTCGAGCACTTCCATCTCCACAAGTAACTGGGCCTGTAGATGGTCAACCAGTACTTGATTACACCCATCTCCACTAGTAACTGATCTTGGAGAAGGTCAACCAGTACTCGAGCACACCCATTCCACAAGTAACTGATCCTGGAGAAGGTCAACAAATCTCGAGAACACCAATTTCCACTAGTAACTGATCTTATAGAAGTTCATCAGTACTCGAGCACACCCATCTCCACTAGTAACTGATCCTGGAGAAGGTCAACCAATACTCGAGCACACCTTTCTCCACAAGTAACTGATCCTGGAGACGGTCAACCAGTTCTCGAATACAACCATCTCCACTAATATTTTATCCTGGAGAAGTTCAACCAGTACTCGAGCACACCCATATCCATAAGTAACTGATACTGGAGAAGGTCAACCAGTACTCGAGCACATCCATCTCCACAAGTAACTGATCCTGCAGAAGTTCAATCAGTACTCGAGCACATCCATCTCCATAAGTAACTGATCCTGGAGAACGTCAACCATACTCGAATACACCCATCTCCACAAGTAACTGGTTCAGGACAAGGTCAACCAGTACTCGAGCACAACCATCTCCACAACTAACTTATCTTGGAAAAGATCAACTTGTACTCGAGCACACCCATTGTCACAAGTAGCTGATCCTGGAAAATATCGACCAGTTCTCGAGCACACCCATCTCCACAAGTAACTGATCCTGGAGAAGATCGACCAGTTCTCGAGCACACCCATCGACACAAGTAACTAATCATGGAGAAGGTCAACCAGTAATCGGGCACACCCATCTCCACAAGTGACTGATCCTGGAGAAGATCGACCAGTACTCGAGCACACCCATCGCCACAAGTAACTGATCCTGGAGAAGGTCAACCAGTACTCGAGCACACCCATCTCCACAAGTAACTGATCCTGGAGAAGGTCGACCAGTTCTCGAGCACACCCATCGCCACAAGTAACTGATCCTGGAGAAGGTCAAACAGTAATCGAGCACACCCATCTCCACAAGTAACTGATCCTGGAGAAGGTCGATCAGTTGTCAAGCACACCTATCGACACAAGTAACTAATCCTGGAGAAGGTCAACCAGTACTCGAGCACACCCATCTCCACAAGTGACTGATCCTCGAGAAGATCGACCAGTACTCGAGCACACCAATCGCCACAAGTAACTGATCCTGGAGAAGGTCAACCAGTACTTGAGCACACCCATCTCCACAGGTAACTGATCCTGGAGAAGGTCGACCAGTTCTCGAGCACACCCATCGCCACAAGTAACTGATCAAGGAGAAGGTCAACCAGTATACCAGCACACCCATCTCCACAAGTAACTAATCCTGAAGGAGGTCAACCGGTACTCGAGCACACTTATCTCCACAAGTAACTGATATTGGAGAAGGTCGACCAGTTCTCGAGCACACCCATCGCCACAAGTAACTGATCCTGGAGAAGGTCAACCAGTACTCGAGCACACCCACCTCCACAAGTAACTGATCCTGGAGAAGATCAACAAGTACTCGAGCACACCCAGCTCTACAAGTAACTGATCCTGGAGAAGGTCGACCAGTACTTGAGCACAGCCAGCTCCACAAGTAACTGATCCTGGAGAAGGTCGACCAGTCCTCGAGCACACCCATCTCCACAAGAAACTGGTCCTGGAGAAGGTCAACCAGTACTCGAGCACACCCATCTCCACAAATAACTGATCCTGGAGAAGGTCAACCAGTACTCAAGCACTCGAATCTCCACAAGTAACTAATCCTGGAGACGGTCAACCAGTACTCGAGCACAACCATCTGCACTATTAACTGATTTTGGAGAAGGTAAACCAGTACTGCAAGACACCCATCTCCAATAGTAACTGATCCTGGAGAAGTTCAACCAGTTCTCGAGAACACCCATCTCCACTAGTATCTGAACCTGGAAAAGGTCAACCAGTACTCGAGCACTTCCATCTCCACAAGTAACTGGTCCTTGAGAAGGTCAACCAGTTCTCGGGTACACCCATCTTCACAAGTAATATGGCCTGGAGAATGTCAACCAGTACTCGAGTACACCCATCTCCACAATTAACTGGGCCTTGAGAAGGTCAACCAGTTCTCGAGTACACCCATCTTCACAAGTAATAGGGCCTGGAGAAGGTCAACCAGTTCTCGAGAACACCCATCTCCACAATTAACTGGGCCTGGAGAAGGTCAACCAGTACTCGAGTACACACATCTTCACAAGTAACTGATCCTGGAGAATGTCAACCAGTACTCGAGCACACCCATCTCCAAAAGTATCTGATTCTGGAGAATGTCAACCAGTACTCGAGCACACCCATCTCCAAAAGTATCTGATTCTGGAGAAGGTCAATCAGTACTCGAGCACTCCCATCTCCACAAGTAACTGTTCCTGGAGAAGCTCAACCAGTTCTCTAGTACACCCATCTCCACAAGTAACTGGGCCTGGAGAGTATCAACCAGTACTTGAGCACACCATCTCCGCTAGTAACTGATACTGGAGAAGTTCAACCAGTACTCTAGCACACTCAAACTACCTGCTTCGCTGACGGATATTATCGTAAAATGTCCAATTTTTGATCGTATTTACTCTGCCAATACCGTCACCATTCAGTATTGGAACGGCCGCTCTGTAGATATGTACAAAGATATAAATACCTATAAATGAATGACATTTGTTTTTCTTTTTGTTGGAATCAAAGTTTTTTATATTAAGCCGTTTATGGAAACTATAGGAAACACAATTGTTGCTAGGAAAATGAACTAAAAAACATAGTGACAATCCGAAAATATAACTACTGTGCTCTGTAGGAATATAACAATATCGACGGTATAAATATAACTTGAAACTTAACAACTGGATTTAAACGATAAACTGAACATTTCCCAGCGTTTACGGATATAACTTTTAAATCATTTACATTATTCCACGGGTCAGGTCTAATTCAAATATCGGCGATAATAGCGACTTTAATACATGTTGTTGTTTTTACGATAAACAATGGTATTTTGCATTAGACATTACCTAGATAGTCACAATTTATAGTAATAATAATATTATATCAGTGTTTTTTTTTATTATTATTTGAAAGGACATCAGAACTGGTTATGCTGTTTTAATTAAATCCAGGTGTTATTTTTCCATAGGATTTATGGTTTTGAAGTCAGAAAAATATGCCAAACCGAAGGCGAATAATTCAAAATCATACACAGCCACTCTAACAATATAAAACAGAAGAATCATATTAGTACACTACATAAATACGGGAGAATTGATAACGGCAGTAGGGCAGATTAACATTGATAGCCGTCTTAGTTAAGCACCTGGTGCGGACTCCATTTCGTGCCTCAATCCATTAAATATTTTAAAATAACCGTTTAGACATCGACATTTGAAGGAAAATAGTACTTTTTGTCATCGTCCAGTCGTGAATGTCAGCGTCGGCAAAGTATTGACCCTTATATACATGTACTTAAACATACTGCTGTTGATTTATTGTTCTTGATGTTGTTGTTTTCGTTTTTATTTGAATGTATATTTGAAAGCTCATGAAATATCTACCTAAGATCCTACATGGTTTATACCGCCACTTCACTATCACATCTAGTATCTAGGGGGACGGGGGGGGGGGGGGGGGCATGGGAAATACACTACAAAACTAGCAATTTTGCTACTTTAGAGAAGTGTAGCTAAACTAAAGCACACGCCAGATAACAATATCTCAAATGGGTGGAGAACGCGTCTAAACAATATTTGAGTCACAACATATAATTTAAAAATAATGAAAAATTATATAACAAGTTGTGCTAGCAGAATGATTTTTTCTTGTGCTATTTTGTTATTCAATTACAAATACAATTAGCATTTAAAGCTCCATCATTTTCAGTTTCAATTTTGATTTGGTAAAATGAAAATTTCATTCTGTAATATAATTGAGAAAAAAAACATTCTGTTATTCTGATGGCAGAATGAAATTCATTCTTTTTGCTTGTCTGCTGTTCGAATGAAATTATTTTCTTTTTCTTTTTTGCCGTTCTACCATCCTATTATATTACGCAGATATGTACATTCTGCGGATTCAATTTAATTTAATTCGCTGAGAAATTGAGATTTCTTCTTTTAGCAAAATTATTTTTTGTCATGCTGACATAATGTTGTTGTTTTTTTCTCGTGTCATTTTTTCTATACAATGGTGCCGAGAGGTAAAATACAGGCATCATTCAATGCCCAATCATAACTGACTTAAGTTTAAATAGAACGAAACTAAAGTGAAGTTTGCATGGTAAAATAATGATTATACCCATAATCAGGTATGTTTTTCTTCTGTAACACATTTTATAATTTAAGAATCAATGATAGAGAATTATAAACGATATAAAGAAATATTTTACTAAATATCGATACGTAAATTTGATAACCACAAATCTGTATTTTTCGTTTACACCTTTTTTACTAAAAGATCCATGCTTGAGTCTTACATCCGACACAAAACAGACCTATCTATGTTAAACATCTACAAGTAAACTTGAGAACAACAAGCCTGTTTGTTGTTGTTTTTTTGGTAGCGAATAACCCCAATAAACACGTAGCTGGCATGAGTGCAGTATACAACTTGTTGACCGCACATTCCAGAGGTTGCAGGTTAGACCCCGGAATCCGCACGATAACCTCTCAAACAACAATACTCATTACTGATTCTACCCAGGAAGCGGACTCGAGAGCGATTCATATAAGCTCTTTCTTCGTATTCGAAAATATTAATTAGTATGACGTAAGACATGTTCTATCTTTCACGTGTTATTAAGCAGATGCCTCCTTTTGAATTTCCTAAAAAATATATACAGTGGTATACTTTGACGCAATATATGGAACAAAACTAAACATATATATTATTTTTATTGAATTTAATATATCAAATAATGGCATACACGCCATTAAACTGTATGTGTCTTATCACCGTTTTCCAATTTCTCATCCTGATAATGACGAATGAACTATCACAATCTATGTACATGACAATTTGAACTGGATAACCTGGTTAGTCGAGCAACAATCAATACGAAGCATGAATGTGTTAATTGGTTGCATGTTCTTGTGTCTTTTACCTGTGGCGGTTGTTGAAACAGCAAAAGGGAATGAAGAAGAAAATAACGTTGTTGCCGACCTCGGACACGACCTTACTGACAGGGAGATGATTCTAAAGTTGTTAGACCGCGTGGGTGTTCTTGGGGCAAGAAAACCTGAGACAGGAACATCGAATTTAAGTCATTTAAAACGAATGATCTGATCAGAAGAAAATAATTACCGATCAGAAAAATTTTATATGACAAAACGAACGCTGAAATGTTAAACTAAAACAGCAAAAGTGTGTGATCACTACTACAAAATCAACAACTTGTTTTGAACTTGAAAATAAAATCCTCCGATAAATTACAAAATGAAAGAGTCCCAAGCAAACCGAAGCAAATAAAAAGTATTCTTGATGCAGATGTGGTTGATATTGGCGATACCTTTGCAAAACCAGGTATTGTTTATTTTGTTGTTTTCTGAGCGTTTATGCGTACAGCTTCTTAATTTATTCAGAGAGAGAAATAGAGAGAGAGAGAGAGAGAGAGAGAGAGAGAGAGAGAGAGAGAGAGAGAGAGAGAGAGTCTTTTTTTTGGTAAAACGGATGTAGAATGTGACCAAATATTACGCCATTGCAAATACACTACTTAGTAATGATTTTTTTGCCGCGCCCGATTAGCTCAGTCGGTAACTCGTTTGACTATCGCTCGAGGGGTCATGAGTTTGAGTCCCCACCAGGCAACAGTCTCCGCGATGCTTGATAAACGACATTGCGTCTCGTTATCATTCGTCTCTCACCGCTGTATCAAGTGGGAAAGTTATCAGTTACTTGCGGAAATAGTGTGTGCTCGAGTACTGGTTATCCTTTTAGGATCCCAGGAAACAGTGTTTAGATAAACTGATCGTCTGTTAGCCCTCCACTGCATAGAAATGACTCTAAATATACAATCAATCAATCAAGAGTAATGATTTTACCCATGAAAGTAAACTTTAAAAAGGAATAATGATGCAATGCTTTGATACACATTCTACTTAAGTTCTTGTTTCGCTTAAAAATAAATATAGTTAAAATATTTCACCACTACCACTGTAAAGCCATAAATACAGCAAGACTCCGTGGCGCAACGGTAGCGCGTCTGACTCCAGATCAGAAGGTTGCGTGTTCGAATCACGTCGGGGTCATATTTTTTTTCACGCAAAAAGCATACAAACTGCATGGTAGCAAAACTTACAACATGGCGAATAAACAAGAAATTTGACATCATTTATTTGTCGCCTTATCGCCATATTTAATATGATATCATCTGTCATGATTATACGTGACCTCTATCGTAAACAGTATTTTTCATTTAGTATAAAATATAAAGTTTATAATAAAGTTTAATTTAATTAGAGTAATGAAATTAAAATTAATAAAAAAAATTTAAATATATATTCCTCAAGTTTCGGTTTCATATTAAGTTTATTATCAATCCCACTGTAGTATCACGACTCGGTGGCGCAACGGTAGCTTGTCTGACTCCAGATCAGAAGGTTGCGTGTTCGAATCACGTCGGGGTCAAACACTTTTTGTTAATCAATTATAAGTTTGTTATGCATACACGCCAAAGTAAATGCACCGTGCCCCGTGCATAACAGGAGAGACAGGTGAAAGACAACGCTAAGTTTGTAGGTCGTAGGTAATTAATTTGCATCTCGATCATTATATATGATACCAGACGTCATTCCACTCAGTCAATACCGTCTACAATAGTGTTTATCATTGAATAAGATTGCACAAAGACAAATTAATTTTAGGTAGTGAAGCAAGTGCGAAACAAAGCCAAATGTTCCTTGTATTCGGACGAGTGTAAAATAATTTATCATCTAAATCATTAAACAATAACTGACGTATTGTTTTCTATATTGGAATCTATTACAATCGTAGTTGAATGGTACGGTTGGACAACACGTGGTCGTAGAAATATTCGTAAAAGTACATTTCCATGGTCTCTTCTCCGCACTAATATCTGATCCACCGAAATTATGTATATTACCTTTATTTCCTTTCTGTGTCAATTCCTAAAACATTCGCTGGGTAAATAATTAGATATTCATTAAAAGAACAGAAACAAAAAATCAGTTATCTTTGTAAAATTCTTTTAAGAGAGTATAACTCCATTTTCAAAAATTATGTATATTATCCAGTTCATATCATGTGGGTTTTTTTTGCAGGAAATCCTCAGAATGAATGTTTATAAAACCATTGTCATTCCACAAGTAGCTGACAAACGTTTTCAAAATGTGTTAACTGGGCTGAACTCGAACCCATGACCTTAGCAGTAAGAGGTAAGAGGACGTTAGACGACAACGCCTGACAACAAAGCCATGGAATACCATAAATAACATTGAAAGAGAGAGAGAGAGAGAGAGAGAGAGAGAGAGAGAGAGAGAGAGAGATGAAGAGAGAGAGAGAGAGAGAGAGAGAAGGAGAGCGAGAAAGAAAGTGAGTGAGTGAGTGAGTGAGTGTGTGAGTGAGTGTGTGAGTGAGTGAGTGAGTGAGTGAGTGAGTGAGTGAGTGAGTGAGTGAGTGAGTGAGTGAGTGAGTGAGTGAGTGAGTGAGTGAGTGAGTGAGTGAGTGAGTGAGTGAGTGAGTGAGTGAGTGAGTGAGTCTTGTTTTATGTAAGACGAGTGTAGGATCAGACCAAATGTTACTAGATTGCAAATATACTACTTAGTAACGGTTTTACCTCTAAAAGTAAATATTTAAAAAATAATAATGATGCAATGCTTTGAAACACTTTCTACTTTCGTTCTTGTTTCTCTTAAATATATAAATATAGCTAAAGTGTTTCACCACTACCACTGTAAAGACATGAATACAGTAAGACTCCGTGGCGCAACGGTAGCGCGTCTGACTCCAGATCAGAAGGTTGCGTGTTCGAATCACGTCGGGGTCATATTTTTGTCAAGCAATTTGCTTATTTCAACACGCAGCCAACACGGTAACAAGACTTACAACATGGTAAATATACAAATGACGTCATTTATTTATCTCCTTACCACTATATTTACTATGATATCTGTCATGATTAAACTTGACCTCTATCGTAAACAGTATTTTCCATCTAGTATCATGATAGTGTACATATATAGTTTGTAATGAAGTTTAATTTAATTTATAAACAAAATGTAAGTTAAAATTAATGAAAATGATTGACGTTTTTCCTTTTAAAGTTCAGACCATAATGTTCTAATGATAACTCTCATTGGTCTCCCTTGTAAGTTCACTCAAGTTACGGTTGCGTATTTATATTATTCACAATACCACGGTAACCATAAGCACTTTCATAAAGACTCCGTGACCAAACGGTAGCGCGTCTGGCTCCAGATTAGAAGGTTGCGTGTTCGAATCACGTCTTTGTCAAACTATTTTTCAATCAATAAACCTTTTGTCAGATACACACACACGCCAACGAACAAACAGTAAAAGAAAATCACCGCCTTTTGAAATATATGGTACGTGATTTATTTGTCTTTCCATTCTAAAATATAATCAATGTCGTATGTATACTCGAACTATACCGTCTACAATGTTTTCTTAATTTGTACAAATACGTGACTTAGAACATTTGGTCACGGATTTACAACAAATCTCATTTAGAAATGTAAAGACGGCTATTTTAATACGTATTTTAATACGGATAGAATGAGAGAGAATGGGAGAGAAACTGTGAGAGAGAGAGAGAGAGAGAGAGAGAGAGAGAGAGAGAGAGAGAGAGAGGGGGAGAGAGAGAGAGAAATAGCTGTGGCAGATGTAGATAAGTTGCACCAGAATCAGTTGGTTCGAGCAGGACCGAGTGTCAAGTCCTTGAAAATTCCAAACCCAGTAATGGTTTTATTGAGGAAAATTTATATGCATAATAATTATTTTGAACAGATAATGATACACTGATATGAAATACTATTCCGTCCTTGTTTTGCTTCAGAATGTACCATTACCACCCAAAGAACATTAAGACTTCGTGGCGAAACGGTAGTGAATCTGACTCCATGTTAGCAGGTTGCGTGTTCGAATCACGTTGGGCTTAAAGTTTTTTATTCATGAAATATGTTTGATCACAACCACACACTACAGAAAAAATGTGCCACGTATGGAAACAAGAAACCCGCATGATGGTCATAGACAAAACAAACAAGAAAAGAAACGTCATGTATTTGTCTCCTTATCATTATAACATGAAATTATATGTCATGTTTAAATGTATTCTGTATCGTAAACAGCATTTTTCATCATGATCATTGAACAACCTTTTTCAAAGACACATTCGGAAAAAAATCATTTAAGTATATAACGAGACATGCTGTTTAATATTTAAATAGGTGCTATATTAAGAATAATTTAAAATTGTTTAATTATGAAAAGAAATATTCTTGCGTCTTGTATTCAATATTCGAATTAAATATTAAATATTAAACATTAAAATTTGACACTAGGTGTGAAGGTAAGGGTAGAAAACAACTAATCCAAATTTACGGGATATTTGTAAGAGTAACCTCCCTTAGATATTACTTCTAAAACCACGTTGGAGTCGAACAAAACATAAAGCATCAGCACTTGTTGTGCAGGTACAGATTCAGGTACATGTACAGGTACAGGTGCAGATGCAGGTGAATAGTGTAGTGATACCAGTGTTTCCCGTACATTGGAGAAACTGGCAGATTTATGTTATCCTTCATACAACTATCAATTTCATTGAAAAAATAATGGTTACACTTTTTCTGTATTTTGATGACATAGGGTTACTGAATAATGCAATGCTATTTCATTCAATATAAACAAGCAATATTTAATTTAATTATCAGTAAATTTTAAAGTAAACTTTAATTATTTATGATTATCAGTGTATTTAATAATGTGTAAATATAAAAAAACTTAATTTAGTCGGTATTCCATTTTTTTGTGTTGATTTTAGCATTGCAACCTCTGTTAGTGCAGTTCCAGTAACCATTTTAACGTTTCCTTGTTTTGAGACTGAACATGAATTCATTACATTAACACAAGAACCAAACCCCGGTTAAAGATGATAAAAAAAACTTATTAACCAGGAATGGTCGATTAAATTTCAATGAATAAATAATACAGTTACCTGAAATACTACTACTACTTTCGTTCTTGTTTTGTTCAGTACTTATTCAAAATTTGTTAAGCAATATCACTGTAAATATTATGTTAATAGCTGTATTAAGACCTAATGGTGCAACAGTAGCATTTCCGACTTCAGAGCAGAAGTTTGCGTGTTCGGGGTCAAACTATTTCAAACAGCTTTTTTTTAAAATACACAATGATATATGCATATACCCACTAATGCACAATGATATATGCATAAAATACATTAATTAACAAAGATATATGCATTAGCACACTAATGCACAATGCCATATGCATATTACACACTAATATACAATGACGTATGCATAAAGCACACTAATGCACAATGACATATGCATAAAGCACACTAATACATAATGTAATATGCATATAATACACTTATACACAACGATATATGCATATAGCATATTAATACACAATGGTATATGCATATAACACACTAATACACAATGATATATGCATATTATGCACTTATACACATTGATATATGCATATAGCATATATGCATGTAACACACTAATACACAATGGTATATGCATATAACACACTAATACACAATCATAAATGCATATAACACACTAATACACAATCATAAATGCATATAACACACTAATACACAATGGCATATGCATATAACACACGTATACACAATGGTATATGCATATAATACACTAATACACAATGACATATGCATATAGCACACTTATACACAATGACATATGTATATAACACACTTATACACAATGACATATGCATATAGCACTCTAATACACACTGATATATGCATATAACACATTAACACACAATGATATATGCATATAACACACTAATACACACTGATATATGCATATAGTACAATGTTTAGTGAAATATCTGCCAAATGACGGGGATACCTATGACTAATACTGAAACAGTCTAGATAATAAAGCTCTAAAAATAGTAATGCGATTACAATATTTTTTAAATTTATTTTCCTCAAGTTTCGGTGTCATATTAAGTTTATTATCAATGCCACTGTAGTATCACGATTATTCATCAAGACTCCGTGGCGCAACGGTAGCGCGTCTGACTCCAGATCAGAAGGTTGCGTGTTCGAATCACGTCGGGGTCAAACTCTTTTTATTAATCAATTATAATTGTGTTATGCATACACGCCAAAGTAAATGCACCGTGCCCCGTGCATAACATGATAGACAAGTGAAAGACAAAGTTATGTTTTTGGTCGTAGGTAATTAATTTGCATCTCGATCATTATATATGATATCATGACATTACCCGTCTATACTTGATCGATACCGGCGTATTCAGTATTGTTTATCATTGAACAAGGTTGAGTAGGTAGTGAATGAAGTAAGTCTTATACAAAGTTAAAGGTTGTTTCTTATATTTGAACGAGTGTAAAATAAAGGATCGATAATTTATCATTTTAATCATAAAAATTGAACTGACGTATTGTTTTCATTATTACAACCGTAGTGTAATGGTACCTTGGATTCTTCTCCGCTTCAATATCTGAACCAAAAGCATAATGATTGATTGAATTATTGATTTTCTTTCTGTGTCCATCCATAATATATTCACTGGGTAAATCAATAGATATTAATTATCAGAAACAAAACGTTATATTTGTATCATATCATTCTTATTAATAGGGCAAAACGCCATTTTCAAAAATGCTGTATACATCCAGTACATATTGTTTTACTGGTGGAGCGAACCCTCAGAATGAACGTGAATAGAACCACTGTCATTTCCCGAGTAACCGATAAAAGTTTTCACATATTTGTTGACAGAACTGGACTCGAACCCACGACATTAGCGAGAAGAGGTAAGTGGTTGTAAGACGACAATGTCTAAGATGTCAAAGCCATGTATTGCAATACTTAGGGAAGTTGTTTTATGTTAACAGAGAGAGAGAAAGAAAGGAAGAGATACAGAGATAGAGAGATATATGGATATGTATAAATGAACTAATGAAGCTAACATGAAATCTATAACCATAGAACAAGTATTTTTAAAGACACACTAGGGAAACAACATAAAAGTAAATAACGAGACTTGCTATTTGATATTTATAAACGTGCAATATAAAGGACATTTTAAAAAAAAAATCAATTTGAAAAAAAAATCTGGGTATGACGTCTTAAAAGCTTTTATTATATTAATTAAGCACTGAGCCGTGAAACTAGATAATGGAGTGAAGGTAGGGTAGATAATGAATAATCCAAATTCACAGGAAGTTCTGCAAGATTACTTTCCCTTAAACTTGTATTCTCTGCATTAATATTTGACTTGCCGAAGTTATAATCAAAAACATTTGCCTGTTGTTTTTTTTAATATATTAATTTAGGACAGTTGAGTTTTTATCTTGTTAGTGACTTGAACGGATATACAGACAGACAGACAGACAGACAGACAGACAGACAGACAGACAGACAGACAGACAGACAGACAGACAGACAGACAGACAGACAGACAGACAGACAGACAGACAGACAGACAGACAGACAGACAGACAGGAGTAATAGGCTAGCGAGTTCGACTTCAAACAAAATGATTGCGTGATTAGGAAAGTGACATTAAGTTTTGACCGTACATTGGAAATATTATCATAGCTATTTATTAAATACATTTAGGTAGATATTTATTTACAATCTGCGCAAGTCAATAAACTTCTTGTAACTATTTTCGTTTTCATAAAACTTACATCGTCCCACTACTTTTATGAAATATGAGTAAAAGTTTTAAATCATGAAATTATTATACTATGGTATGTTTCTATCTCACCGGTAAAAACTGTTTAAATATTTGTTTTACTCGTTCCGTCATATATGAGAACGAACCAGCAAAACATGACGTCTTCCAACTATTTACTAGTAGTATATTCTTTTCCAAAATAGAGCCGAGCTCAGTTAGTTCAGTCGGTATCACGTCTGACTATCAATCCAGGGGTCGTGAGTTCGAAGCAGTATCCATGCTGATTAACATACGGCATAGCAGTGTATATTGTTTGATGCAAGTGGGAACGTCATCGTTTACTTGCAAAGGTGGTGTGCACGAGTACTGGGCCCAATGTCATCAATAGAGTCTGAGAATCAAATACTTACATTTTTGTAAAACCTTGACAACATACACTCATGGGTAAAAATAGTGAACCTGTAACATTTCCTGTTAAATAATCAAAACTGCTTGATTTCGCAAATGCATATAATGACTTGCTTGCTTAACCCTTTACTTCATATAGACGCCTTTGGACACCTCTAATAAAGACCCATTTGGACACCTCTAATATAGACGCCTTTGGACACCTCTAATATTGACGCCTTTGAACACCTCATATAGAAAGCTTTTTAATTATTGGGTGAATTATGTTTATATTAACTGACAGAGTGGAAAACAGTGCAGGAAGTGTCCATATTGCTCGTTACGAGCAATCTGAACTCTTTCTGCACTGTTTTCAAAGGCCTTCTGTGATTGGTGCGCGTATCTATGGAGTAAAGGGTTAATAAATGTTATTCGAATCTTGAATTTCTGACATTTTCAACCTGAGTCTAAATCTTAAACTAAAAAATATTGATGAATTTAGGTTCAGAAGGGGAAGAAACTGTTATATCTGAGACGACAAACTATGAAAACAAATTAACTCTACAGGTATTTGCAATCTCAATATATATATATGACTCATTTTGAAATAAATATTAATAGTGTTTAATTATACATATGAACATACTTGCTTAATTTAATTATTTCACCATATTCCTCACGTATAACATACTTATAGGATTTTGCATTTATGTTCATCCTAGCATTTTATTTATAAAAAAGAAACCATTAAACTCTTTGTTATTTAGTAGTAAGTCACTTGATCTTTGGTATTTGCGTGCTTATACATGTATGCGATGACATATCCACCATGTTTATCGAGTCACCGTCTCACCGTAAAGTACATATCATTGACATGATAAAACTATAATACCGTTACGGATACGTTAAATTGTTTGGAAACAATTATGATTATCCTCTTTCATTGCGGTTCAGAAACTGAATAGATGAGAAGTTGAAGTTGAAAAACCTGTTAGATTTAGAGTTCTTATTTTTACCATAAATAAAATACGTAGCGTGTTGAAAATGGCAGCTCATTTCCCTTTCTTTCTTACATATTACATAGAACATTGGTTTTAACGCCATTTAAAACGCATTTCAGGTTATATATGGCATGTCCGGTTGTACTAGTTGAGAGGAAGACCTCAGACTGAGTCAGACTGAGTAGAACCACCGTTCTTCCGCAAGTAACTGAAAATTTTCTTACATAAAGTTATTTGGAGCGAGCGGGACTCGAACCTGCGACCTTGGCGGTGAGAGGTAAGTGATCTTGGGACGGTGTCTTTGATCACTCGGCCAAGGAGGACCCTTACATAGAAAAAATAATAATGTTTGATAATTGAATGCGTTATCACACCTCAAATGCATTTGACAACGCCAGTAGACCAACTATTCTCTCATTAGATATACTTTATTTCAAATGTAGAGGCTGATTCAGATCACAAAGTATTTTAATTCATTCCGTGACCACGTCCCAGTTTCACTAAATATCATAAAAAAGATTTTCTCATTGTTAATCTCATCGTTTTAAATGTTATAACTATTTACATCGGTACGTTTGCATGTTATATGTAACAATTGAGTAAAGATGTGTTCATTGTGTGGTCATTTAATGTGTTAAGAGTTCTAGCAACCATTTAGAGAAACTTTAAAGTTGAAAAAGATCTTATCTTGAGATGTTTATTAAAACTGGTCACTGTTGTTTTAAAATGAATACACGTGACAGGGGATATTCATTTCAGTAATTTATATTCATTACGAAAAAACTTAAACAAATTCTTCTTAAAAGAAAACGTTTATTTTGCACGTCTGTCTTCTAAACAAAGCAACATAAAAAAGCAAGCAAACAATTATTTACAAACACAGTTGTAACCACTAGTGTTAAGTTTGATAATAATAAAGTTAAAAGTCGCCAAGTCAATTTGTTACTTTGGTGTACCTTGTACAAATCTGTGTGATGGTATCTGATGAATCATATCTAACTTTATTGTATTGTTTATGCTTAATAATAATATATTGCTAGCTTGGAGAGAATAAGGTCTCACAACACAGTTAATTTTTGTTCTTTTTTCTATATAAAATAAGGTCTAGGATTTCCATGGTAAAAAAAGAATTCCACATAGAATTTTTTTTATCATAGCAGGAATGTATAGCCACTTAAAAATGCAAAATAGATTGGGTTTTTTTAAAAAGACGGTGCAGTAACACATGTGATGTCTTATTGCAGTATATGTTGTGACAACTTTTGCTCTACTCATCTGCAGCAAGAAATCACAACCACTATGAACCATTCTGAAAATATTTCAAAACCAAATTACAAAAGCCTATTTTTAAGCGTAAGAATCATGTGTAGTGAGACGTAACGTTTATTGAAGCTGTATAAGTTAATTTTGTAATGATCACACGCGATTTTCAGAAATATAATACACATTGAAGTCTTGTGCATGTTATAGTTCAGATTGAAAGTTCAAGTGTTCTTATGATAACTTGAGTATTCCCTACAAGCTCCATTCGACGAAGCATATGCACTGTTGTCCGTTTGCAGGCATTTCATTTAATGCGTATAGTTTCACATCTTATTATTCAGTAGCGTAAATTACACACACACACACACACACACACACACACACACACACACACACACACACACACACATATTTTTATATAAAAAACGTAATTGTATAAAAGAGTTAAAATGAATTGTTCCAATAGATCCAAGTTTCAACATGTTATATTGGCGGTGTATTTTGTTGGTCTGTGCGGTTTAATTGTCTATATTTCAGACCAATATCAAAATTATTAATTGTCTGAAATGAAAACGTTGGATATCTTTTATCTTTTTGTAAAAGTTATTTATATTTTGAATGTGTCAATCGAATATTAAACGAATCTTCTTTTTAATTTTACTATAAGCACTTGTGTACCTGAAAAGAGCATTACTTAATGTTGAAATGTCCAACCGTATTGCACAGCTACTCATTCAGTACCTACTTTTAAAACACATTTCTGGTACAAATGTTGGCGAAATGTAAAATATAATGATAAACAGTTAGGTTGGTGTCCGTTAAAAGTCACTTTACAGATAAAATGATATTGTTAGTGTTTCTCCTTTTCGCACAAGAAATGATAGCGATTGGCGCAGTTGTTATCGTTCCAACCATTGGACCAGTCGATACAGTCCTCTTCCGCACCCAAAGCTTTAGAAACACGTTCAATGGGCACCCGCCAGTTTGCATAATCGATCAGCTTACCATTCACCCAAGTCCATTCTCCTTCCTTATGAAAATCGAATCCGCCGATCCAGATATACTTTAAATCAAAACTTGTTTTATTGGTTTGCATGTCAACCAAATAATTGTTAATAAATTCGTTTTCTTGCTCTGATTCAATTATTGTCAACTGTCCACCAATGCGTTCGCAAAATTCCTGCGATTTATACCAGTTCAATTTTTGATACAATGGTAGGAAGTAACAGTTTCTGTCTTCGCCCTCTTTCCAATGACTTGGGCAACGTCCTCGATTATTGGTCGCACGTTGTATTGCTCCCTTGAGGTACTCCATTTGTTCGTATATTTTCTCGAATAACTCGAATGTGTATGTATACTCCCAGACTGGCGGGTGGATTTTTGTAGGTAGTCCAAACACAGTTATCGACGTGAAGCTAATAACCAGCAGCAGCATTGGATTCTGTAGACACCACATGATAGACAGCTGTATGACTGAAGTAGAAAAATATTCAACTGAAAAAGTACCGCTTATTGTTGAAATACTAAAAAGTCACAATCTGTACTTAAATGTAGTATGATAGCGTGAAGATCCGAAGCATGAATAACTCGTTCTTGTTTTTGGCGATTTGTTTTATATCTTTTTGATTTCTAAAAATGTACAAGGTGATGAAACGTTGTTCAAATATTGTAATATTTGCGCGTGTGACTGTCATGGATGGTTTCAATGTCTGGCATAAAGCCATAGCTGATCAAATGTATGTTTGAAATAAAAAGTTCATTATATTAGTTTTACATTTTTCATACTGTCCATCTCTCCAGTTTGCTTTAAATATTCAAAGAATGTATCGGACACAAAACATCCCTTAAAACAATCTTTACATTTACATTGACAACTTTTACTGTTCTGTTGTCGTGAAGTAATGGGGGCAGTAAAGCTCCTCGGGAAAAGAAATCATCTTCTTTGTGTTCGAAGCTTGTAGTTATGCGCAGCGAATTCTTCTTGTGGTGACTGCTGCGAATTTTTAAATACGTTGGTATTTTAAATTTCTTACATACACTTCCGAGTGCTGAACATTATTCTGGAGACGCAGATCTGGCCCTTTCATCAAAACCAGTAGGTTTTGCTTTTGATACATCTAGGTGGTTTTCAAAAATAAGATTTGAGCTTACTTTATTTGTAAAATTTGTAAAAGATGTAACAAAAAATAGCTACATGTATCTCAACTGCTATCCGCTAGCTTTTTTTCTTTTATGTTCATGTCGATCGGAAGCGTTAACGTTATGGGTATTCCAAACAAGTGTTGTACGTCGGCTATCATGACCTGTAGCTTGTCTTTCATCGCCGAGCCCGATCAATCCAGGGGTCGCGAGTTTTTAATCCCCGCCCGGCAACAGTCTCCGTGATGATTGTCATTCGTCTCTCATCGCTGATTCAAGTGGGAAAGTTAGCAGTTACTTGCGGAGATGGGATATGCTCGAGTACTGATTAACCTTTCAGGATCTCAGAAAACAGTGGTTAGGTTAACTGATCGTCTGTTAGCCCTCAATGACATAAAAATAACGCTAAATATTCAATCATTGTCTTTCATCAGAACTAATTAATTATTTTCCTTATTCCGAAATAATAGTTTTGTGGCAGCATTTTCATTATTTGGAATTATTTTATTTCCCCTGGAAATTTTTAATCCACGTGTAACCCAACCTTTAAGCACCTGCTACTTATCTATTTCAAAAGGTCGTCTTCCCAAAATAGTTTATGCACTTTTTGCATGGTCTTGAATTTTGTCAGTCAATTCTATGCGTACAGGTGCGTGAGGCCATTATAGGAACATCGTCAATATGGGCTACCCACTTGTAAGCAGAAATATCCGTCATTGTATATGCCATCGACATTATTGTATTAGTTGGCAAGGGTTGACCACGTTCATATAAAATCTGAAACCGATTTTAAAAATAATTTACACAAAAATTATTAAAACGTGTCAGTACTAAATGAATTAATGATATTACACTATTGAACTGTTTGGATGTCGTGTTGTTTTTTTTAAAGCGAAAGTTCATAAACTGTACAATTACCATCAATAAAATGTAAAATATCTAATTCTTAAACCTGTTTATAATCACTATACATTGTGTTGCTGAATGTATTAATTATAATATCATGTTAAGTGTTTTAAATAACATTTACTTAATGTAACTTAAGAAGATTGTTTGTAAAAACTATATCTTGATTGTGTATGTCAGATCGTTTTTTCTTCTTTACCTTTAAATGACGCTAAATATTCAATCAATCAATCAATCAATTAATCTTTACCTCGTAGTTCATTAAATTGTTTTATTAATAAAAGATAATACAAAAAAATAATCATGGTGTATTTGTCATTAGTAACATATCAGTTGCACTGAAGTTACATTTACTATACTAACAAGCCAATACCGTATAAGCATAGACAATTGGAAAAAAACAAATGGAACTGATTGAGACAAGTGGCTGCTCGGTAGAGGTGACCGCTTCCACATTTGGCTGTATACTCGTATGCTAGCAATATTTATGTTATTATGGAAACTTACCCATTGTTAACGTCTTATTCTGAAATATGACACTCACCTTTCTAGTGTAGTAACACATGTTTCCATGTCTTCTGTATGTTTATATTATTGTGTGTGTATTGTTAATATTTTTAATTCTTTGTAATATGTTGTAGTGAATGTGTTTAAAGATCATTGTGTCCCCTATTGGACATATATTTATAAAGTGATTTATATGTTTCGTAAAATCTTGCCTCCTGTTTGACATACATTTTCTTATTTTTATGGTGAAATTGCAAGTTTTGCAAGACATGGGTAACTGCCACCAATTTAAATTTTTATTTGCTAAACATAATAATCAAAATGGGTTATGATATCTTAATTATACAGCGCATTACATGGTTGGTGTTCGAGTCGTTTACGGTCACCACGCTTTCTTCTTAGATTGATATGATTGGAGACTTAACGATGGTGAGTCCCTACAATAACTATAAATGGACTGAGGCACGAGGTACATGTTGTTATCGCCGTTCGGTATGTTCTCTTGGTTATACTTACTTACATATGTCACTGAGAAAATTGGCGTATTGTATAGCACACTTCGTGTCTATATTTACCTGAGTAAAGTTTGGGGAAGAGAGAGGTTAGAAAACTGCTTAATCGTCATTTCAGTGCGCTCACATCTATTGTTCCTACATTTGTTGTTTGTATTGCACTAATTTTATTACATGTATTTCAATTAGTTACATTGTGGATGGTGTTTGGTTTTGCCGTGACTGTGTTCTTTCAATACAACTTCATCTGTCGAACTGACGAACAAACTTTTTTTTTCACATAATATCTTAAACATAGCATCTCCGTAGCAACGAATAATAAACTATTTGTCCCGATGGTAGCTAGAATTTGTTGCTGTATAGTGTTTAGCGTCGTTTTCAACAATTTTTTAGCGATATCGCTCGGTGTCTGCTTGAGACATTTGTCTAAGCGCTGCCACACTAGCGTATCACATGGTATGATACCCCACTCAGTCACATTATAATGATATCAGACCGAGAAGTCCTAGAGTTATCCTCTAAATGTCGATGCGAGGCGGACGTTATATCACTAGACTACGGCTGCGGTTTGTTAGAATGTTTATTATGCTTGTGTCAATAAAAAATTAAAATCATGTTTCTGTGACTGACTAAATTCGTATATTATACTGCAGATGAACAATTGCCAAAAACATGTTTATTACAATAGTACACACTCTTTCAATAGAAAGGTTCGGTATTTGCTATTTAAACATCCAACCTTTGACGCACGTGTTAACATTGCAGCATTCATAAAAATATCAAAACATCAAATGAAATATACTTGGCAGTCAATCTGATATTATATGATAAATATCAAAATTAGATGTTTGGGATGAAATGCATTAATTTTTTGTATATATATTATTTAATGTTTCATATTTTTCAAGTTTTCTACCATTTCCATTGATATTACCATGTTTATTTTTGTTTAATAGTATGTATTTTGTAAAATGTAAATCTCCTTACAATGGAGGAAATATATATATATATAAATATATATATATATACATATATATATATATATATATATATATATATATATCTTTATTTCCTCCATTGTATGGAGATTTACATTATACATAATACTTAATATTAATATTATAGATATAAACACCAATACTAATAAAAAAATAATGTTTGCAAAAATAGTGAAATACCATTTTTAATTTCACTTCATATATTTTAACAGTGAATTTGTCACAACAAATCCATATATTATCTACCTTACAATGATAGAATAATTATGGGAGGTTATTTGGTGTCACTACATTCATTTTTGTTAATTTTGCAAATTTTGTTCTTAACATATGGTCTCTAAGTGTTGTTTAAGAATATCTTTAAGAATTGTCGGTGGATACCACCCCTGGATCCCTTGATATGAAAACACGTGTCTACATGTTGAACATTCATATCATGACATAAATGGTCAAAGGACCAATAATGGTCCTGTAAAATACATTTCATTTAAAAAAAACATTTTGCAGCAAAGATTGATTTTTGTATCACATATAATTCATTCTTTTAAAATATGTATATTTTCTTTTTTTTTCTTTTATGTTTTTCTATTCATAGAATGACTCCAAAGACAGTTGAGATTAAGAAAAAAGTTCATTTCCTCCATATAACTTGTTTAGCTTTTGTGAATAAGATAGGATTTTAGGGATCCGTGTGTCAATTAAAAACCAAAGAATCGATATTTTGAAGATACTTTTTTTGCTTAATAAATATCGGCATGAAATGTTTTGAGTTTCGCAATATCATGAAAAGTTTCAGTGAATAATTTAAAAAGAAAATTAAAATTAAAAGTTAGTTTCGAATGCAAATTCATTAAACAAATCCAATTAAAAAACTTTCAACAAAATATTGAGGTGACCGTTTGCCTTATACAATTTATTAAAACATAATTATTATTTTTTTACCCCTTATCAAAGTCAAAAAAATATAATTTGATTTAAAATACGATTTTCTCTGCCAATTTGTAAGTGCTACTTTTATTTACAATAAAATATATCGTTTTCTGATATATAGTTTTAGCAGGCTTCGTAAAAATATTTATCAAACCATTCACTTGAAGCAACACTGTAGTGGACGCAGTACAGATGTACTTAAATTCAGGACCGGGTTCAGGTTTCTACATTGGGAGAGCGTAAATAGTTTCTCAGTACGTTAGGGTGCGAAAGTAAATCCATGATTTTAGGAATGTATATATACATTTATTTTTATAGTGGATGAGGGGTGTATCTGTAATTCTAAAAGGCTGTGCGCGCCGGATTTGACGCCGGTCCGGAAATGCCGACTTTTAGACTGGCTCCGTGAGTGAAATGTATAAATAATGTGGCATCTGCATCAACACTATTGAAATGACATGTTGCTAACAACAAACAACATTTTATCAACACAATACTAGTTTATCAAAAATAACTTTTTCACTAGCATCGCGATACTTTGTACTTATAATCACATCCTATCCTAGCGTGATGTTTTTTTGTTAGTGACATTTGTGCCAGTATATCAAACGTGTTTTTAACGTATAAACTATAGAAAAACAATTTGTTTTTGTTTTTTGTTTGTGTGTTTTATTTAAGAATCAACATTAACTGTTGAAAATGTCACTAAACAAATATTTGGTTAAGCGGTGTATCGGTTTTGGCAATAAGTTAGAATATGGAAGAAAAACCCAACTGACAATGTATACAGTGTTTTAAACCCAACTGGCCATGTAAACAATGTTTTCAACCCAACTGGCCATGTAAACAATGTTTTCAACCCAACTGACCATGTATACAATGTTTTCAACCCAACTGACCATGTATGCAATGTGTTCAACCCAACTAGCCATGTAAACAATGTTTTCAACCCAACTGACCATGTATACAATGTTTTCAACCCAACTGGCCATGTAACAATGTTTTCAACCCAACTGACCATGTATACAATGTTTTCAACCCAACTGACCATGTATGCAATGTGTTCAACCCAACTGGCCATGTAAACAATGTTTTCAACCCAACTGGCCATGTAACAATGTTTTCAACCCAACTGGCCATGTAAACAATGTTTTCAACCCAACTGACCATGTATGCAATGTTTTCAACCCAACTGACCATGTATACAATGTTTTCAACCCAACTGACCATGTAACCAATGTGTTCAACCCAACTGACCATGTATGCAATATTTTCAATTTAACTGACCATGGTTACAATGTTTTCAACTCAATTGACCATGTTTACAATATTTTCAATTCAACTGACCATATATGAAATAATGTTGTCAAACTTGTCACCACGCTTTGAGGAAATACTTAGTACCGAGAATCATTATTTTTTAGAACTAAAATGATCATGCTGATATGTGAAAAATACGGTTGATGGCAGAGATCTAGTATAAACATATATAACGAATAAAAGACAAATAAATGACGTCAAATTTCTTGTCAGTTTCACCTGTCAACCGGGCCCGATGAGCTCAGTCGGTTACGCGTCTGACTATCAATCCAGGGGTCGTGAGTTCGAATCCCCTGCCCGGCAACAGTATCCGTGATGATTGATATACGACATTGTGTCTCATTATCATTCGTCTCTCACCACTGAATCAAATGGGAAAGTTATCAGTTACTTGCGGAGATAAGGTGTGCTCGAGTACTGGTTAATCCAAGGAAACAGTGGTTAGGTTAACTGATAGTCTGTTAGCCCTCGATGGCATAAAAATGACGCTAAATATTCAATCAGTCAATCAGTCAGTTTCACCTGTCACCGTGTTGTGAGTTTGTTTTGGTACTATACATGGTATGTATTTGATGTGTGTGTGTGTGTGTGTGTGTGTGTGTGTGTGTGTGTGTGTGTGTGTGTGTGTGTGTGTGTGTGTGTGTGTGTGTGTGTGTGTGTGTGTGTGATTAAAAATGGGAATTGCTTGGAAAAAAAATAAAATTGACCCCAACGTGATTCGAACAAGCAACCTTCTGATCTGGAGTCAGACGCGCTACCGTTGCGCCACGGAGTCTTTAAGGTAGTTGTGGTAAAAATATTTCAACCCAATCCTTAAGCGAATAAAAACGAAAGTAGTTTATTTTTCAAAGCATTGCGTCATTGTTTTAAATAAATAATTATAATTCTTAGCCATTACTGACACTTGGTCTGATCCTGTATTCGTCTTGCTTAAAGTCAGAACATATCTATCTCTCTCACCAGTAGCGCGTCTAACTTCAGATCAGAAGGTTGCGTGTTCGAAACACGCCAAGATAAAAACATTTCTTCCTCTATAGCACATGCTATATAAAGGACAGATTTATAAACCCATCGGATCATATAGATACAGTGAATTCATTTATATAGCATGTGCGTAGTCATGAATCCTTAACTGGATCCTACTCATATTAAGCTATCACTTCATGTATGTAACTTTGTCCACCCTGTCCAGATGTGTTGCATGTAATTCCATAGTATATAAGTCATGGTCGACACCAAATTTATTGGTTTGGCAGAGGCCTTGATATTGTATCTATGGTTTGCATTGTAGCTAGGCGCACTCGCCGTAGTCTGGTCTGTACATTTATGTCTTGGTTATTCACAAATAATTATCTCCATATATATATATCATGCATTGTGAATGAGCATCTGCAAAGATCCCAAAAATCGTAAATTCCGTTGTTGCGAATTTAATTATCTCCCTTTATATATATATATATATATATATATATATATATATATATATATATATATATATAACGCCCGCTGTGTTGGTGCATGCTTATCACTCGGTCACATCAGTGGTCGTTTAGCCGGGGGTAGAGCGTCCCCATCGCATACGGAAGGTCGTGGATTCGTTCCACGAACTTGTCATATC